>JAJIBD010022174.1:0-91112 GCA_021461705.1 Cryptotis parvus
GTATAGCCCCCGCACAGCAGAGCATGGCAAGCTGTTCAATGCATATTCGATATGCCAAAACCAGTAACAAAAATGTTTATTTTCCTGACCCCAAAAGAGCCCTTAATACGGCAGAAGTAAGAAAGCCGCGAACAAGCAGTGCCTGATATAATTTCACGGCCAACCTAGGCTGCCAAAGCGAAGAAGGACTAAAAAATGACTGTCTGAATTTTCAATGCACGTACACTAGCATCGGAAGCATATATTGAGGATCTGATGGTGCAAGCGCAAAAAGATCAGGTACGACATCATTGGTCTTACTGAGATGAGGAGGCGCCAGTCGCATCATGCTGTATTTGACACCAGCAAAGAAATTTTCCTTGGAACATGCGACAAAAGTGGTGTTGATGTCCTTGTCAATACGAACATGGCCATCAACATTGATCCATTTGAATGCCTAACAAACCGTTTTGGATGATTACACTTGAAGAGATGTGGTCCACAGCCAGCAATTTCTATCTTCGTTGTCTAAGCACCAATATCCACATATAAGGAAGATGAAATTGAGAAAATCTACATGGAATTAGAGGAGTTCTATAAAAAAAAGATGACACTTTCTACAAGATCATAGTCTGTGATTTTAATGCCAAGATAGGACCGAGAAGATCGGCGTGGAAGAACTCCACATTGGGACCCATGGCCTAGAATGAAACGAACAGGGTGAGAGACTATTTGAGTTCATCATGTCCACCAAGACCATTCATGGCAACTCACAGTTCCAGAAGGCTGAAACAAAACGTTGGACATGGGAATCCCCTAGTGGACAGCTCCACAATGAAATTGACCACATCATCTTCAATCGAAGGTTTTGCCTGACCAATGTTGCTGTCGTCCCCAAATTCCAAACAGGATTGGACCACCGTCTCCTGTGTGCAAAATTCTACTTCAAACAATGGGAGAAAAGACTGCAAAGTTTAAGAAGGTGTGATCTGGGAACTCTTTAGCACCATTGCGGCAACATGGGAAGATACTATCATTGACACCATCCATGAAGAATACAACCGACTGGTTCAGCACCTCCATGATTGTGCGAAGAATGCCGAGAGAGGGAAAGACACAAAAGGATGCCTGTCTTAAAGGGCGCCTGTCTTCAGAAACTCTCGAGCTTATTCGCAACGGTGGCAAGGCGTGAGCCTCAGGTGACCAAATGCTAATGTCCAAGCTTGCAAAGCGGTGCAGAGAAGCGATAAAGGAAGACCTCAAAGACAGAAGAGCAGAAATACTGGAAGATGTAGCAGAAACCGGGTAAAGCATTCACACCGCCCGCCTGTCCTTCGCCAACTATAAGACCAAGATGACTGCCCTCTGGTGACCTGATGGATCTATCACATCTTCCAGAAAGGCAATGGAGAAGATTATCCATGACTTCTTCTCAGATCTCTTTGATAGCCATGTCCACATACCAAATTCCACAGGATGGATATGTCATTCCCAACGTTCTCTCTTCTGAAATCCAACATGCCATTTTGTCTGTAAAGAAGGGAACAGCACCAGGCCCAGACAAAGTCAAACCCGAACACCTGAAGAATCTGCCATCAGTTCTCATCAATAAACTAGCTCGGCTCTTCACACGCTACCTGTCCAAATGTAAGGTGCCCTCCCAATGGAAAACCAGCAGGACAGTTCTACTGTTCAAGAAGGGAGATATCCATAGCATTGACAACTATCACCCCATCTGCCTGTTGTCTGTCATCTACAAGCTGTTCACTTGAGTCATCCTGAACAAGATTGGCAGAACACTAGATGAAGGACAACCATGTGAGAAAGCTGGCTTCCGGAAAGGATTCAGCACAATTGACCATATCCACATGGTAACCAAGCTCACTGAGGTTTGTAGGGAGTACAGAAAGCCTCTTCAATAAGTGGTGCTGGGAAACCTGGGCAGCGACATGTAAAAAATGAATTTGGACCTGTGTCTAACACCATGCACAAAAATCAGATCAAAATGGATTAAAAATCTCAATATCAGGCTTGAATCCAAAAAGTACATTGAAGAAAATATAGGAAAAACCGGCCCACAACATTGAAGCTAAAGGCATCTTCAAAGGTGAAACATCACTAACAAAGCAACTAGAAAAAAAGATAAACATGTGGGACTACATGAAACTAAAAGCTTCTGCAAGTCAAAAGAAACAGTGACTAAGATACAAAGGCAGTCCACAGAATGGGAAAGAATATTCACCCAATACCCATCTGATAAGGGGTTAATATCCAGGATATAGCAGGCACTGGTAGAACTTTATAAGAAGAAAACAAACAACCCCGTCAAAAAAATGGGGAGAAGAAATGCACAGAAACTTCAACAAGGAAAACATTAGAATGGCCAAAAAAACATACGAAAAAATGCTCATCATCACTAATCATCAGAGAGATGCAAATCAAATCAACAATGAGATATCATTTTACACCACGGAGACTGGCACATATTCAAAAGAGCAAGAACAAGTGCTGGCGTGGATGTGGGGAAAAGGGGACACTCATCCATTGTTGGTGGGACTGCCGGCTGGTACAGCCTTTCTGGAAAACAATATGGACATTCCTCCAAAGACTAGAAATTGAACTCCCATTTGACCCAGCCATACCACTCCTGGGAATCTACTCTGGGAAGCCAAAAATACGCAGCATCCCTACTTTTATGTTCATAGCAGCATTATTCACAATAGCTAGAATCTAGAAACAACCAGAGAGCCCTAGAATCGATAACTGGATAAAGAAGCTTTGGTACATCTACACAATGGAATACTATGCAGCTGTTAGGAAAAATGAAGTTATGAAATTTGCCTATAAATGGATGGACATGGAGAAGATTATGTTGAGTGAAATTAGCCAGAAGGAGAGAGACAGATACACAGAATGACTGCATTTATTTGCATAACATAACTTTGCATAACATTATCATAATATGTACATATATGTTTATATATGTACATATTATAATACCAATATCCAAGGTCAAGTGAAACATGGATCAGGAGGTCTTGTCAAAGGTGGAAATTATCAAAAAATATGTGGGAGTCAGAGGCTAGGTAAGACAAAAAAAAATGGAACAGTGTGCTCACAATTGTCGAGGGTACTAATACCAACCTAGAACTGAGCATGAAATACAGACAAAAAGATACACATGACAACCCTTTAATGTATGTTCTGTAATCCACAGTCTGGAAGGAAAGGAAAAGAGAAGAGAGAGAGAAAGGGAAAGAAATAAAGAACCTGCCATGGAGGCGGGCTGGGGAGGGGGAGGGAACCGGGTAATTGGTGGTGGGAGATGGGCACTGGTGGAGGGATGGGTGCTGGAACACTGTATGACCAAAACCCAAATATTAACTTTTTAATTTTAATATCTTTGTAAATGTGTATCTCACAGTGGTATAAAAAATAAAAGAATATTAGATGGGCTGGACATGTAATGCAATTTGGAGACGACCGCTGGACTAGATCCGTTACCGACTGGATCCCATGGGATGTCAAAAAGATCACGTGGCCGCCCGCCGCCACCTACAAGATGGTCAGACTTCTTTGTCAAGACCCTGAAGGAACGGTTTGAGGCTCTTCATATTCCTGAATCAACCAGATGCTACTGGGCTACATTGGCACGTGATAGGGTCAAATGGAGATGTTACTGGTGCCCGCTCCAGCAAGTCGATGAATGGGATTCAACTGATCAAGTGATCAAGTGATATTCGTTCTGAGGTAAATTCAAGTAGATCACTATTATCTTTAAATTCACTATACTTGATTATTGCCCAGGTATGCTGGTCCAGAGACTCTCACACATGGGGCAGAGCTGTTCCTTGCTCTCCCTGTGCAAAGCCGTTCATGAGGCAGTTGGGAGGCATGGCGGGTTCTAGCCCTGGCCCACCACCTCGGCAGAGCCTCACAACAAGCCAGACCACCGCTCCTCACTCCACGGGCGCCGCCATTTTCCACTTCTGGACTTCCCTCTCGCCAGAACTCCACCCAGCAGACCAGCCCATCACAGCCCGGATCACCGACACCCACCCTGCCGCAGCTTTTTTCCTCAATCCGGCCCAGGTATGCTGGTCCAGAGACTCTCACACATGGGGCAGAACTGTTCCTTGCTCTCCCTGTGCAAAGCCATTCATGAGGCAGTCGGGAGGCATGGCGGGTTCTAGCCCTGGCCCACCACCTCGGCAGAGCCTCACAACAAGCCAGACCCCCGCTTCTCACTCCACGGGCGCTGCCATTTTCCACTTCTGGACTTCCCTCTCGTCAGAACTCCACCCAGCAGACCAGCCCATCGCGGCCGCAGAGTTCATCAATAAATGCTTTATTTGGAGGTGTTTAAAAAGAGTTTGCCTCCCGCTCGCACAAGCCTGGCAAGCTTCTCGTGTTGTATATGATATGCCAAATTCCAGTAACAATTATATTAGGTCATTCCCATGACCTAATATAATGGTTTAAGGCTCTTTATGTTCCTGTAGCAAGCCGATGCCCCTGGCTCTACTGGCATGAGACAGGACATATGGAGATATTACTGGTGCCCGCTCTAGCAAATAGATGATCAACGGGAAGATCGTGATCGTGATCGTGATACTTGATTATTATTATTACTGTACTTTTTAAATTTGGAGCCACACCCAACAGTGTGTTGGGATCACTCCTGATGGGGCTCAGGGAACTGTGTGCAGGAAAGGTTCAAACCCAGGTTGGCCACATGAAGGTATTTCTGCCATCTGATCTCTCCAGCCCTATATTCAACTGTTATCTCCAAAACAGATTTTCTTTTCTCTCATCACCAACTAAGAAAGACTATATACTTACACTATGAAGAGTATATATGCATATGCATTTCTTAATCTCATCAACATTTAAGGCAGTATGTTAAAGCCTCATTATTAACGAAGCTGGGGCTGATCTGCCACTGGGAGCAGATGAAAAGATGCTGAGCTGCAATGTGCCCTTTCACAGGGAAGGAAGAAGTGCTGAGCAAGCAGGTGATGTCAATAAGGTTCAAGTGGCTGCTCCAACTAATCAAAGTGTTAATTTAGCTACGCTTAATATTTAGCTTCTTCTTTAGAATTTTATCTCTACTCTCTTTTATCCTCATTTTCCCTCTTTCACCAATCTAGTCCATGTTCTATCATGTCTGCCTTCTTTCTCACCCCTGACATTACTTGTGTATTAGTTTGCGTTGTCATTCCCCTCTTGAGTGTGGGACATTTTACCTAAGACCCTAACAGAAAGCTCAGGAACAGAGAGGAATAAAAAGAAAGTGGTTGGGTGAGAAACTTTCTACCCAGTTCACTTTATGGATCTTGCTGACTATATGGGTACTAATGAAAGGTAAAAAGTTAGGCAAAAAAAGGGGAAATGCAATACTATAAAATGAAGTTAAGGAGACTAAAGACATGGAAAATTTGAGCTCAGAGAGAAGTAATAAAGTCACTGGAGTGACTTTATTCAAACAGAATTTCCAGTCTCTGAAATAGGCCATCAAGAAGGATGTTTCAGAAGTAGTAGTTAGATACAGTACATGAAAAGGGATGTTTTTATGGCTAGCCTAGAGCACATTTTCAACTGTAATTTTTGTCAGATTTTATAACTCAAGCAGAGTCAAGCTAGCAAGTAATCAGAAGAGACCTTTAGGGAAAACACAAGCAATGTAGGTAGTGGTGATGTGATTTATTTGCTAGTTGAACCAGACCTGAGCAATGCTAAAGGAAAAAGTGAAGAAACACTTTCACTAACGTAGCCAGACCTACACTCTTAATAAGATGAGTATCAACATTATGATTATCTGTGATCACAAAGGAATTTGTTTTCACTCTCTAAATGTAAAAATGCCATCCTGAACATCCTGGCCAATATCCAACTTTGTAATTACTACCTATTGAATGAATACTACTATTAACTTGGGTAATTACTATATACCAAACTCCTACTCACGCATATACTTAAAATAAACACTCACTGCACAGCCATGGTACTTTTAGGTGACAAGAGAGGACATTTTCCATGCAAAGAGGAAAACTGAATAATAACTGTACAAAAGGATTCAGCAGCAATAGAAAATATCTTCACCAAAGTTCAGGACTGGTGCTCAACAATTTATTTGTTTATTTATTGTAGAAAGGGCATATCCCAAATACTTGCAAAGGGCAGAGCATATTTCCCTCCTGTTGAGGGAATTAACATTACATATTTGCCAGTAATTAACATCATGGTATTTTGCTCAACTACAAACTACTTTAAGGATCTAAATTAGCATTTATTTGGGGGCCAGAGCAATAGCACAGCGAGTAGGGTGCTTGCCTTGCATGCGGTCAACCTGGGTTTGATCCCCGGCATCCCTTATGGTCCCCCAAACACCACCAGGAGTAATTCCTGAGTGCAGAGCCAAGAGTAACCCCCTGAGCATTGCTGGGTATGACGCCAAAAGCAAAATAAATATATATTTACTCATATACAACAACAATAAAAATTTATGGCATTTCTACTATGTCTCTGGTATAGGTAGACGGGATAAAGTGAAACAAAGAGAGACAATGTTCTTGTTAAAGAGGTTATAACAGAGGAATGACAGGCAGAAAAAAAACGAACTAGTAAATACTAGGAAAGATAAAGAATACAATACCTAATAACTTGGAAGATATTCATGATGCAGCATGTCCAAGTAAGATTTTTCTAAAGTGGCATTTAAACGGAAACCTTTGATGCCATGAAAAATCATAAAGTGTTTAAAAAGGAAATGGTAAGTGCAGAGGCATTGAAGTGGGAAAGGCTTGGTGCATTCAATAAACTACAAGTGGAGCGTAACTAGTGAGGAAGAGACTGAAGTGAAGGCGGCGGTGGGGCTTGATTTAAAAGGGACTGTGGCTAGCACGTGAGAGGAGCTCAGTGGGACAGAACTAACAGACACGAGGCCATGAGTTCAGTCCTGGCTCTGGCTCCCTGGACCGTGTGATTCATGGAGCACTGCCATTTGTGATCCTGGGTGTACCGGAACAACGAAGGGACGGGAGGAAGTGGGGGAAGAGGAGGAAGGACAGAAGGACTACTGGTTAGATGAATTCTGCTTTTGCCAGGGGAGGGTGGAATATAGTTTAAAGACGAGGCACATATGCTGCCCAAGCCCAGGTGTTGCCTCTTGAGGAAGGTACTTTCATGCTTTTCATATCTAATGCCGGGATGTATGTACTGGGGCTCTCTCCCCAGCATCGAGAGTGTTCCTCTGCTCTCTCTCTCTCTGCTCTCCTTCCTTCCCCTTCCTAAAAGCCTCCAAAAAAATCTGTTTGCATCAAAAAATAAAATACAAACAAAAAAGAAAAAGATAAGTCTACCTTACCATTATGAAAAAGTATAATATATATGCACCTTCCCTAAACCCCACTGAGAATCAAGTTCAAGATACTTGTAATTCAAGCTGGACCGAGTGCAGAAGACGCGATTTTGATGTCAAACAAGAGGTTCTGTGTCCTAAATGAAAATTTGTACTTGAACCGGTGGTTTTTAAATGCTATAGATGGAAAAACACTCATCTGAAGTGCTGCTCAGGTGTAAGCGAAGAGGCTGAGTGAAAAGCACAAGCCTTGTGTCTGCGGTTTGATTCTCTGAATATAAAGCCAGAAACAAAGTGCTGCTCTGAAAAACGTCATCCAAAGCTAGTACCACACCATGGAACTGAGAGCAAATGATCAGAAATTAACGAGAAAGTGAGCTCCAAGAAAAGCTGGAGAGCTAATACAGCCAGCAGGGTGCCTGCCATGCAAGCAGCTAGCTGACCCACGATCAACCCATAGTACCCCATATACTCCACCCAAGCTGCCAAGAGTATTCCCAAGATTATTTCCAGAGCTGAGTAACTTCTGAGCATCACCAGGTGTGTCCCCCAAAAAAAAAATAAAAGAGATGTTCTTTAGAGACACCTTCTTGATAGAAAAGTCATTTTCCAATGAAGAGTGGCTCTCCAAACTTGCCTACTAAATAAAACTTACTCTCATGACTAATTATCTCACTCTGACTATATAAAGTCTTCTCATATTTTAGTTCCACAAATGTTTCTCTTTAACTTCCTTGTTCTAAGTTTTCCTCTTATTTTATGTCAGCTAACATTTTAATTCTGAAGAATGTGGAAAAGTTGGAAGAACAGTATTGTCACCACTTGTACTTCTCCAAGGTTCACTATTGACATGTTTCCATTTTGTTTCTTTTCCGCACCATTCTCTTGAGAGGCAGAGAGAGAGAGAGAGAGAGAGAGAGAGAGAGAGAGAGAGAGAGAGAGAAGGGGGAAGGGGGAGAGAGACAGAGAGAGACAGAGACAGGCAACAGACATTTCATGACACTGCACTTGGAAGAGCTCAGACAGTTGTTCCAGAAAGTACAATAAGGATCTCCTGTTTCTTCAAGATGATGTTCAGTTTAAGGCATTTCAGCAATGAACACTTCTGGTAAAGATTTTGGTGAGAATACGGGCACCGCGATGCTTTGCTTTTATAGTGTTCATAGTTCTTGCATCTGTTTTATGTCTCCAAGTAAAAAACTCTTTGAAATATATAGTTTTGGGCCTAAGACGTGGCTGGGGAAGCTGGAACTCGGCTCTTCCCAGGCTCAGCTGACCATGGGGCTCCCAGGAGGACAGATGGGTTTTGGGAGTGGGCCCATCATGTCTGGGGGTCCCGGAAGCAGCCGGATGAGACTTCGCCCACCACACTAGCTGCCACCTTCGCTGTCCGGACGCTGCAGCCTATCAGCCCGCCTGGGAGGGATGCTACCTCAAGACCAGATTAACAGAGCAAAAACGAGTTTGAGCCCAAGTAGGCAGCTCCCAGAAGCAGGAATCACCGGAATTCATCAGATGGAGCTGGGGTCGCCCTTCCCCCTCCATTTTGTCAGAGCCCGGTGGCCCTGCCCAGGAGCTGCCCTGGGGCAACCAGTCATAGCATGCAGACACTCCAGATGCGGCTGGGGAAGCTGGAACTCGGCTCTCTCCCAGGCTCAGCCATGGGGCCCCCAGGAGGACAGATTGGTTTTGGGGAGTGGGTCCATCACCTCTGGGGGTCCTGGAAGCAGCCGGATGAGACTCGCCCACCACATTAACTGCCATTTTTGCTGTCTGGACACTGACCAAGAGGCCCCTAAGTCGTGTGGCTGTTTCAGCTGCGTGGTCCATCAAAATAGTGGAAACAGTTATGTTCTTTAATGTACTGCATTCTACGATGTGTGTAGGAAAGGTAGGCGGGAGAGATAGAGAGGAGAGAAAAGACATACAGAATCGGCCAAGTAGTTGAGGTGTGGGGGGGGGACGGAGCGGGGAGACATTGGTGATGGGAAGATGGGTTTGGGTGGAGGGATGGGTGTTGGAACACTAGAACCAAAACTCGGCACGAGCATCTTGCAATTGTATGTCTAAAAAAGTGGTGTAATAAAATTTGAACAAAAAAAAAATAAAAAAAAAAAAAAAAGAAATAGTTTTGTTTTTAGTCTCTTTGGCATTTCCCCCAAAGCACGCAGCAACACTGTCTATACAACATAGTGAATAAATTAAAACTTGAATGTAGAGTTGACAACTATTTCTAGGAGTACTTCCGGTACACTGGATAATTTTATGACAGCTAGAAATAGTTGGGTTTTGTCTTTAAATTTCTGAGAGGAATAAGTAAGTAGTTATTTTTATGTTGATTATAACTAAACAATAAATAGAGAATTCAGCAGTGTCTAGTGCAGTCTATATAAAAGGTCTATGGCTACTTTTGGGAAACAATATGGACACTCCTCGAAAACTTGATATTGAGCTCCCATTTGACCCAGCAATACCACTCCTGAGGATATATCCCTGGAGACCCAAAAACACACAGCAGAAACACCATCTACACTTCTATGTTCATAGCAGCACTATTTAAAATAGCCAGAATCTGGAAATAACCTCAGTGCCCAAGAATAGAAGACTGGATAAAGAAACTATGGTATATCTACACAATGGAATACTATGCAGCTGTCAGGAAAAGTAAAGTCATAAAATTTGCCTACAAATGGATGGACATGGAGAGGATCATGCTGAGTGAAATTAGCCAGAGGGAAAACGACAGATATAGAATGACTGCTTTTTTTTTTTTTTTGCATTTGGGTCCACCTGGCAATGCTCAGGGGTTATTCCTGGCGCTGTACCCAGGATTTACTCCTGGCGGTGTTCAAGGGACCATATGGGATGCTGGGGATTAAACCTGGGTTGTCCGCATACAAGGCAAGGCAAACGTACTACCTGCTGTGTTACAACTCTGGCCCCCTAGAATGATTGCATTTATCTGTGATATATATATTTATATATATATATATGTATGTATGTATATATACATGGTATATTATATATTGTATATATGTATACCATATATATATGTATACACACACACACACACACACACACACACACACACATATATATATATATATATATATATATATATATAGTTCTACTAATTGTTGGAAATGGTAATGCCAGACCATAACTGAGCATTGAATGTAGGCAAAGAGATATATATGATAACCCCTAAATAAATGTAGGCAAGCCACAATATGTAAGAGAAGGAAGAGAGAGAAGAAAAGGAAAAGTGTCTGCTATAGAGCCAGGCTGGGGAATGGGGAGAGAATCTGCAGACAGAGGTGGTGGGAAATGTGAACTGGTGGAGGTTGGGTGCTGGAACACTGTATGACTGAAACCCAATCATGAACACCTCTGTAATTTTATTATCTCACAGTGGTATAATAAAATTTTAAAAAAAAGATCTAGGGCTAAATGCAGGCATTAAATAGTCTGGACTGCTGATTAAAAGATGAAGAGATAAAAAATGTGTTCACATATTTTATCCGTGCAAAAAAATTATGAGTAAAATGAACTTTAAAGTTAAGATGGAAGGCAGGCAGGGAGAGAATACAGGAGGCAAGGTGCAGGCTCACATAAGGCCTACTCTGATTCAACCCCCAGTACCATGTGGCTCCCCAGCACCTAGCATCAAGGGTACAGCCCTGGAGAGCCCCGAGTACTACAGAGGAGTGCTGAGGAATCCCAGCACTGCAGTCCTGAGTAACACAAAATGCTCAGGCCTTCACATTGAACTGCCAGCCTGGCTCGCCAAGGAATCAACGGGAGGGAGCCACAGCCTTCCAGGGCACAGCTTTGGAGGCCCAAAACAGATACAAGAGTAAGCTGTGAGTGCAGCTGGGTGTGGCCCCAAAACAACTAAAATATCTAAAACCAAAATATCTCATCTTTCAAGTGTCTTGAGTCAGATACTGATTATAAACTATTAGGAAAGAAGAGATGATTTAATCATGTGTAAATAATAGAGCAACTGATAACTGTCTATGTGGGCAACAATACTACAGTATGAAAACTAAGGTATTTTATATAAAATGGGTTTCAGAATATAATTTTAAATTTTCAAGGCATGAAGCATAATTTAAAAGTTTCCATTTAGATGAAGCTTACCAAAATGAAAATTAAAATGCTGTTTAATGTGTCATGAAAATGAAAGGGGTACAATAATTATGTAGTAAGCGTGGCTTGTTTGAGGAATTGATTTTATACACCTGAGACCAGTAAACAATTTAGGTATAGTATATAAGAGAACATCCGATATATATAAGCCATTTCTAATTAAGATCAGGTTTTAAACTACCAGCTGATATTCTGAAGTAAGTCAATTAATGATTAAAACTATTCCTATACTCTGTAGCACATAAACATGTTTTAAATGTTATTCATCATGTGATCCAATTGCTTTTAAGGTAACATTTATGCAACCCCTCCCCTTCTTGCATATATGTAACACATTATTTAAAAAAATTTAAATACCAGATACTTTCTCTCATGCAAATGCAACCGGAAAATGTACCACTGTGCACTGCCTAGAAATGTCATGTGGGTGAGCTTCCTTAGATTTATATTTCATAACAAAAATGGTGGATGTCAGTGTCTGACACTGCTGCCTGACAACTTTGTATTGCTGGACACCAAATAAGTCAAAATTGAGTCAATGTGAGCAACAATATTTTTATAAAACTTGCTTCTGGGGCCGGAGGGATAGCCCAGCCGGTAGGGCGTTTGTCTTGTATGCGGCTGGCCTGTGCCGGCCTGGGTTCGATCCCTGGCATCCCATATGGTCCCCCGAGCACCGCCAGTAGTAATTCCTGAGTGCAGAGCCAGGAGAAACCCCTGAGCATCGCCGGGTGACGCAAAACAAAAAAAAAAAAAAAAAACTTGCTTCTGAAGAAACCTAAAATAGCTACAAAAGCATGTGAAGTGTTCCTTTTTAAATATTTTTATAAGCAACCTTGCAAAATAGATCTAAAATCTACTACACACTGTACAGAAACTGATTATTCAGGCCTTGCCCTAGAGATATTACAGAATGAACAGTGTTTATGACCCACTTAGCTAAATAAGCTCATGTTTCTTCTCATTTACAGAAGTTATTTGGTTTGGCACATGGATGTAGATTTTTGGTTCTATGAAAAGAGTAATTGAGAATACTGCAAAGAGCCAAGAAGACTATGCCATGTAGCATTAGTCTTCACAAAAGCACTCTAGCAAAAAAGCAAAACCCTAACATTGTGTATCGAAGTCATTATTTTACTTCAGTGTACACAGTGGTATAACATCATTATGCTAAAACAACAGGATAAGTCAATTCTGTAACAGTAAAATTCCCACTATTTTCCAATAACTATAAAACTAGTTGTTTTATCAAATGATGAAACAACTGCAAATATGTTAAAAACAATAAAACTAGTTGTTTTATCAAGTGATAAAACAACTGCAAATGTTAATAATACAGCTATCCCAAATGATGCATTTGATACTGAATACTTTTTCAAATATTTTATATTTTTCTCATAGTGCCCAATTCTGATCCCCCTTAAAGTTTGCTAAGAGATACTTATAATCATAGTCAAGAACTTCAGGTGTGGTGGGAATATATGCGACCGCTGCTAACGTGGTGAGAGCATTTTGTTTCACTGGATAACGTCCTGTACTTTTCTTTAAATTATATTATAAAGTGACCTAGCCAGAGGCCGGAGAAATGGTACAGAGGATAAAAATGCTTGCTCTGCATCCAGCTTACCCCAGCTCACTCGCCAGTACCACATCTGGTGCCTGAGCAGCTCCATCAACTCCAACAGCAGTGCTCAGAACAGAACCAAGAGTAAGCACTGAGCATGCTTGGTATGCTCCAATTACTCCCAATACTGCACACACACAATTATCTAGCTAATTATTTATCAAAAGTTTCACAAGTTAAAAGGCAAGATTATGTTGAAATCAGAACTCAGAATCCCTGTTTCTTCAGGAGCTTACATTTAATGTTTATATAAATTATTAATTAGGATAGGATTCATAGATGAGTCATAATTTAACCCATATAGAATATAGATACTCATCAAATAAAGATTACTGCATCATAAATTGGAATATAATTTTATTGCATGATCTATTACTAGAGATCTCATCTATTTAAAAGGATATTATACCAAAAAAGTGTAAATGTTCTCTTTAAAAATTTAAGCTATTGGGGGCTGGAGTGATAGCACAGTGGGTAGGGTGTTTGCCTTGCACACGCCAACCTGGATTCGATCCCCAGCATCCCATATGGTCCCGCGAGCACCACCAGGAGCAATTCCTGAGTGAAGAACCAGGAGTAACACCTGAGCATTGCCAGGTGTGACCCAAAAAGCAAAAAAAAAAAAAAATTCAAGCTATTAATTCAATTAAAATATGTAAACATATATTATAAAGAAATGAACTGAGTAACTGTGAAAAATATAAAACCACAGTGAAGTTTACTGATTCTTTCCCTAAAGTCCTGGAATTCTTTAGGATGAGATTCATGTCCTTGCAAATGCCCCGTCCTTTGAGACAAAACTTGAGTGACAAAGTGTGAGATAACTTTCATATATTGCTTATGTGACATTTACCTGATCTTGCAGTGACATCACTGGGTTATTTTTGGTAGTGTTGATGTGAAGGACATGGTACTTGTTCTTTGCACACAGGTCATAGGCAATATTGGTAAAAGAGGTGCTTGCAGTTTTGGGGACTCTGTTATAAATGATCACCATGTCGTCTTCCTCATCGGAAGCTGCATCTTGCCGAGGGCCATCCATCGTATGTCGCTGCTCAATTTCTCGAACTTCATGTTTTGCAATAGCTCTTTCTGCAAAGAAACATAATGAATTCAGCTTTTAAATACACTATAAAGTGGCTATAAAATACTGGAAAAATTTCCTATTCCTGACTTTAATTTTCTTAGTCAAGAGCTAGATTAGAACAGTTGAAGAAATATTTTGAGAACACTTCAGAAATAAATTTTGAAGAGTGAGACACAGGTCAAGAGCAAAATCATAAACAGTCATCAAGTTCAGACTGTCTCGGAGGCCAAGGAGGCAGTAGTCTAGTGCTCACAGAGCTTGTCCCCAGTTCCCCTGCTCCCCCAAGCACACCAGGGATGATTCCTGAGCGCAGAGCCAGGAGTCTAGAGCAACTCTGGGTGTGGTCCCCAAACCAAAACCAAATCAAAACAAACAAAAAGCAAAACCACAGACTCAAAAAGTCACTTTACATTCAGATAGAATTTCTACAGCCGGAACCAGTTCTCAAGTTCACAGCGACTGATTTGTAGTATTGAATACTAAACTTACGGTAAAAATGGGCGGGAGGGGCCGGAGAGAACACAGGCGGTAAAGCACTGGTTTTCAGGTAGCTGCTTTGGTTGTGACCCTGGCTCCATTTCCAGCACCATAGACAGTCCTCTGAGCACCACAGGGTTCCTCCTGAGTACAAAGCCAAGTACAGCCCCGAATACTGCTGGGTATAGCCCAATTAATACTCATACCAGTAATAAATATAACTTTTTAAAACTGCACTTAGAAAGCCAGAGAGAGAACAGCAGGTAAGGCGACTGCCTGCCTTACATGCTGCCAACCACGCCTCATCCCTGTCACCATATTGGATTCGAACCTGAGGGCCCCGGAGTGGTCCCTGAACATTGTGTCAAGAGTAAGCCCTGAGCACTGGTGGGTGTGACTCCCAAAACCAAAACGAAAGAAAATGCACTTGGAAAATAACAATCTGATCAAAGATTTTAAAATTGATTATTTAAAATTCAGCCACTCCATGATTTACCTAAATGTCAAAGGTCTGGATTCTAACCCAAACAATCTCAGGTTGTTACTGTAAGTCCACAGGTGTGATGTTAGCCAGCCAGAGTAGCTTAACATTGCCACGTAAACTCTCCTTTTGATGATGCATTACAGATAAGTCCTGGCAACGTTCTCAAAGTCTTTCCATGACTTTTGCTGATTCAAACCAATGTTTGCCCTTCAATTTGTGACACAACATTTTGCTTTCTTTAACTTCACACCATAAATTTCAGATTAAAAACATAATCAGAGGCTGGAGAGATAGACAGGTGGGTAAAGCATTCACTTTGCATGTGGCCAACCTGCATCTGATTCGTGGTAGTGCATCGGGTCTCCCAAGCACTGCCAGGAATGACCGTGAGAAAGAGTCTGGAATGATCCAGGGGTAAGACATGAGTATCGCTGGTGTGTCAAAAAACCCATAAAGGAATTAAAAAAAGGGGAGTGCTTATATAATAGTTTACCCATACAATTAACATGTCTTAATTATTATTCTTGGTTCATAATGTATTAAATTATATTATCTATTATTTCACAAAAAAATGATAATCCGAGTTACTACTTTACTCATTCACATAATAATTTATGTGCGTTTTCTATTTTCACTGTGTTTAAACACAATATTGATAAATAGTGTTATACCTAAGAATACCTTAAAAGGTAAAAGTAATATAGAAAATTAACGGAACTTTTATTGCAGTATTTACATAATCAAGCCTAAACTGAGTAACATTAACCACTATTCAGTTCCATACTCACAGCAGGGTATAACTAAGCATACGGTATGTAAGAAAACATTGCAACATTTGTTTTATTTACTTTCATTTTTACTTCACTAGAATGTATTTTGAAAAAAAAATCTCCATCAGTTATTTCCTTGAAATGCAGAGAAATGCATTTACTGTTTTGCTTTACAGCAAGTTTAGAATAAGATGTATTGTTGTTGATTATGAAATCAGTTAAGGCAAAAGCCATAAAAAAAAACAGCTTGGGGCTCTGAGCACTGTGCCTCTTTCAAGCACTCTTGCAGCTAGGGGAAATACCCACGGCAACTGGAGAAGCTCTGAGGTCACCAGGACTACTGTTGTTGGGGGACCCCATGGCTACACCCAGGGGTGCTGGGGACCATGCAGCATGACTGACCCAGGGTCAGCATGGAAACAGGCACCTTAATTCCTGTGCTGTCTCTCTAGCCCCTAAATGACATCTCTGATTTCATAAAATAGTCAACCTAAAGGCTTAACTTATTATATAACCCAACTAGTGTTTCCGTGGCTAATCGTAGTTTCAAAACTGGTAAAAGTCAGTTCTAAAACTTAAAAATTTTCTTATTTCCTACTCTGAATCCTCAATGCTTAATTCTCATGAGAAACGTTTAATTATTATCCATTCACTTCAGTCACTTTCCCCATAAACGTAAAGGAGCTCATTTGTTTAGGAATGGGATGCAATGCAAGACTCTTCACACAGCTAAGGTCTATCTGTCTATCCAAAAATATTAAGGCATGCATGCATTAAAAAATCTTTCATGCTGTTTTTTAAAAAATATGCCTGCTGTACAAAAATAAGAGCAACTCAAAATGGATTAAGGATATAAATGAAAGAAGCTATAAATCCACTGAAAGAAAGCATGAGGCATTGGTCTAGGTAAAGATTTCTTACATACAGCAATAAAGGCCCAGATGCCAAAATCAAAACTAGGAAAGGAGCACATATTCTTGCATGCTGAAAGAAGCGAAGGATGGGGACGGGAGGGACAGCAGCAGGATGGTAAAGCAGGTCTGCAAACCATGTGTCTGATAAGGACCTAGTATCCAGAAAGATAAGTACGTCCTAAACCCTACAGCAAAAACATAACTAAGTCATTAAACACTGGGCAAAAAAACCTTGAAAATATACCTCTACAATAAAGATTAAATGACCAGTTAATATTAGTAAAGATACTCAACATCTCATCATCAAGGAAATACCCAAAAAAAACCATAATGTTGGGGCCGAAGTGATTGAGCTGTGGGTAAGGTGCTTGCCTTGCATGTAATGGACCAGCGTTCTATTCCGGGCACCCCATAGAAGTCCCCAAGCATTGCCACAAGTGATTATTGACTGCACAGCCAGGAGTAACCCTTCAACATTACTGGGTCTGGACCCAAACAAATAATCCCACAAGAGACTAACTCCCCCTCCACTCAAAAATATAAATACAAAAACCATAATGATCTGTCATTATTTCCTCACCCCTGTTGAAATGAATATTATAGAGGTCAGTGAGATTACCGGAGACCTTGCATGTGACTGACCCCAGTTCACATCCCCAGCACCACATAAAGTCTAGAGAACACTGCAGAGATCCCTGCAGAACATAGACTCCAGAATTACCTGTGAGGACTACCAGTGTGGCCCAACAAAAGCTTACTATGATCAAAACAAACACCAAAAAAACCAATAATCTCAGACAATGATAAATATTGGTGAAAGTGTAGAGGCTAGGAAACTCTTATGCACTACAGTGGAAAAATGAAACAGCATAACCACTATGGAAAACAGTATGAACAGAAGCAATGCTCCAGCAATGCCACTTCTAAAATATGAAAGTCAGAAGGTCCAGAAGAAATTGTATTGACTGCATCATGATTTATAATGCTCAAGAAGTGGAAAGGATTAATAAAAGGTCCATCTAAAATCCTTATGTGTATATGCTGCATCTTTCATGCATTTTATATGAATATATAATATACAGTATACACATAAAACAACACTATTTGGCCTTTGGAAAGGAAATCCCGGGGGCTGGAGAGATAGTACAGTGTGTAAGGTGCTGAGCTTGCATGCAATCAACCTGAGTTTTAACCCCAGCATGACATATGGTCCCCAAGCCCACCAGGAGTGATTCCACAATGTAGAGCCAGAAGTAACTCCTGAGCACTGCCAGGTGTGGTCCCAAAGTAAACATACAAAACCAGAAAAGGAAATCTTTTCATGTGCAACAATATGGGTGAACCTGGAGAACACGAAACTGTTGGACACAGAAGGCCAAATACTGCATTATTCCGGTAGACAAAGAATCAGAAGCAATCAGAATCACAAACACAAAAATATGAGTAATGGCCTCTAGGGGCTGACAGGAGGAGGTAAGGGAGTTTGCTGTTCAACAGAAACAGTTGCAGTTAGGCACTAGCACAAAACAAAGAAAAAGGCCAGCTATACAATTATGTTTCAGTTAATAATAATGTATGGCATAAAGTTCCTACGGAAGGTTTAAATAGCATTTACGATTCTTTCCAATGGAAACTTTAAAACAACTTACAAGTAAATGTAAAAGGAATTATATTAAACGATAGATTACTTTCCAAGGGAAAAAAAACAGTATGCTCAAGGAATTCAAAGATAAAGAAGTATTTTAAAAGCCAATGCGAGTCTCAAGAGAGTCTATCCATTTTCACAATTTCTTTCCTTCAAATATGTAATCGTTATTATTTATCCCTTCAAGAGACGTTTTTCTGCAAAGCAGTCATTTTTATCACAAGTATAATATTTTTACTTTGCCTTTCTTTTGTACAACTTAAATATATTTTAAAGATTTCCCGGTATCAAGCATAAAAGCTTTTGTTGGTCCTTATTGTTGAATTTGTTTCTGATGCCAGGGACGGAAACCAGGCTTTCACATGTGAGAAGCATGTGCTCTACTAAGGGAAAGATTCCTGATTCTTTTATTTTTTTTTTTTTTTGAGCAGCATAGCATTTCACTGTATAGGTGTACAATTACTTAATCAACTCTTTGATAAACATTTAGATGGCTTCTCTCCCTTGACTGTAACAAAACAAACAAAAAAAAACCCAGGCTGCTATATCTTGGTATATGCACTATGGAACAAAAAATTTTCAGATCTCTATCGAATGCTAAGGTTTCCGGCAGAGACCATACCACCTGCAGACATAAGCCATCAATAAATTTTTCCCTTATCTACGACCATACCACCTGCAGACATAAGCCATCAATAAATTTTTTCCCCTTATCTACGAACAGGAGAGAAGGACCTCAATTTTCTTAAAAAATAAAAATGACGGATACCCACGCAAACACACACACATGTGTTATATGTATTCATAATAATTGATCCAAGGGCAGGCTGACAATAACTGTGTCAAGCAATTTTAGGTATTGTACAAAATCACATTAACAATAATGTTGATAGTTTAATTATTTGTAATTGGGAAATTAAATATAGATACAACCTAAAAGTCAATTAACATGAAAATAAATGAAAGGTAGTACAACATACATTCGATAGTAACTTATTTTTTTTGGTTTTTTTTTTGTTTTTGGCTTTTTGGGTCACACCAGGCAATTCTCAGGGGTTACTCCTGGCTCTTTTCGCTCAGGAATTACTCCTGGCGGTGCTGGGGGGAAACATACGGGATGCTGAGGATTGAACCCGGGTCAGCCGCATGCAAGGCAAATGCCCTACCCACTGTGCTATTGCTCTGGCCCCAGGTTCGATAGTAACCGAAAGAACTAGATGCAGAAACTTCAAATTAGGTAGCTGTCAAAATTATTGAGCGAAAATGAACACAGGTGATAGAATGACACGTGATAAATATCTGTCAATAAAAATACCACTATTTCCAATTTTAACACGTGAGTATTTTACAATTTTAATCAAGTGACAAGTGATACAAGTGAATACATGTGAGTAAAAATATACAAGTGTCGGGGAGCGTCGCGGGGTCCCCGACAGTGCCGGGAAGCGAGTTCCCTTCTACCTCCGAGCCGGCGGGGAATGGATGAAGACTCAGGAATCGATGCAGTTTTAAAAGGGCTTTACTATCACAGGTTCCAATACACAATCCAAGAGCAGGGAAACCTCCGGACTCTGGGTTCCCAGCTAGGCCCCAGCCAGGTGTAGGCCAAGATGGCTGCCACCATGTGTTGAGGCCCAACAGAGAATGGAGAGGATGGAGAAGCAAAACACCAAGGGAAGCCGAAATGGCAAAGGGGAAAAAGAGAGCGAGCTTCTTTCTTCTTGCAGCTTATTTTATAGCTAGAAATTCGCCCAAACTCCCCAGCCCAGCCCATTCTGGGCTGGGCTATCTAGAGATGAAAACAGGAAAATAGCTCTATAGAAATGTAGCAACTTCAGGAGACCATCTGGCTGTTTACAAGGACCCAGAGCTAATTCAAAGTCTCCTAGCAGAGCTGGGAGAAGCTATAAGCTAAATGTAACTTCCCCTGGCAGGAAGGATCAAATGCCCTCAGGTAATTTCTCCCAGCACCTCACCTAATATCTTAAGCCAAGATCTGCCTGGAATTGCCTTTATAGGGTAGAGAAGGGGGTTTCTGAGATGGCATGTCTCTGTACCAAAGACTAATACTAATGCCACTTAAATATTTCTCCAAGCCTTCACAAGACTCTCGTCTACGGTAGTTTTGTATTTTAGTTGCCTTTGAGTTATCAGGGAGCCATGCTTGCTTGCTTGGAGGCAAACAGCATTTCTCTCTGGTCTAATTACTTAGAGATCCAACGTGGCCAGGCAAATATGCTGGTAAAATCTAGCTAGTCCCACGGTGATTATGGTAGCATGGGAGAATATTTATACTAGCTAGAATACATGGTCAGATAAACGCCACATTTAGACCACCCCCTTATCTATGAAGTGACCGGCAGGAGGGCAACCCAGGGCAGATGCAGAGGCCTAGGCTTTTAGGTGTCCTGCAACAAACAAGAAACACAAATACACATCTAATGTATAGTATCTGAGCTTTTAAAAGAGGTGATTAGAACTGCGAATGGTCATCAAAAAGAACTTTGGCTTTATTTGAAACATACTTTTCAGTTATACATTTTTTTTTGTTTGTTTGTTTGTTTTTGGGTCACACCGGCAATGCTCAGGGGTTTCTCCTGGCTCTGCACTCAGGAATCACTCCTGGCGGTGCTCGGGGAACCATATGGGATGCTGGGGATCAAACCCGGGCTGGCATGGGCCGGCCGCATGCAAGGCAAATGCCCTACCCACTGGGCTATCGCTCCGGTCCCTGTTATACATATTTTTAATGGTGCAATGAAGTCTGGAAAACATATGCCAAGATGTTAACATTTGATAATTCAAATAGATTGAAAGTAATTTGTTTACTTTACTTTATCTTCTGTACTTCTTATTTTTAACATTTGAAATGTCCTACTTTATGTTTCAATTTATTTTTAATTAAAACATTAAATACACTGGTTAACACAGAATGTATTTAAATAATAGAGATTATGCACAGAATTACTGGATAAGAGAATTTTATTTCATAATTACAGGCATGCAGAATAGTAGCAGTGTAAAAGCAAGTTGAATACTTATAACAATTACATCAACTCACAAATCAACTTATTAGCAAGCTTCAATGGCTGTCTCACGTCACAAGATGTTTTACACTATTGGAGCAAAATAGTGATCACCAAGAGAGTCACAAGTGAAATTATATGATTAGTCAATATTAAAATGATTCTTCTGGCATAGGGGGTGGTGGGGAATGCTCAGAGATTACTCCTGGAAGAGCTTGGGGAACCATGGCGGTGCCAGGGTTTCACCTGGGACCAGCAGCGGGCAAGGTTTAACCATTCTTTGCACTATCTTTCTAGGCTTCAGGTATTTCTTTTATAACCAGAAAATAAGCACACGGAAATGATCAAAAAGGCAAAAAGTCTGGAATATGTGAAGAAAATATCAGTAGTTATGAAAGACAAAAACAAATTTATATTCAAATCATGAGGAAAAAATTTTTTCAATTACCAGAATTAGTACTTCATTTAACAAGTATTGCTGGGAAACTGACACACACAAGTACAGATCCAGGGCACTAGAGTTTATCTTTTTTTTTTTTTTAAATAAAATTTGAGGCCACACCTGGCTATAAAAGGGCTTATGCCTAGATCTGCACTCAGGGATCACTATTGGTGGGCTTGGGGACCACAGGGAATGCTAGGGATTGAATCTGGCTCAGCTGCATGCAAGGCAAACACCCTACCTATCATATGATCTCTCTGGCCCTTGGAGTTCATCTTTTTAAGAGACAAAATATTTGAATTTAACCATTCTTGGTCCCCTACTTCCCAACCCCTCCCCAACCGCCACCGGTAGTGCTATGGACTTGTTCCTGGCTCTGCAAGAAAAGATCACTCTTGACAGAGCGTGGAGTTTAGATGTGTTGTTGGGAATAGAGCCTGGGTTGGCTGTATGCAATGCAAGTGCACTATCAGCTGTAGTAGTCTGTACTACATCTCCCTGATTTAACTATTCTGATGAAAATCTCTCAAAATATATCCATATGGTAAAAAAAAATATATATATATATATATATATATATATATATATATATATATATATATATATATATATATATATATATAAAACACATCCAGGTTCCTTTGAAAACTATGGGTTAGTATTCATTCAATCAACCAACCTGGAAATTGGATGTTTTCAAAGCTTACAACCTTGATATCCTAATTCTGATAGTAAACAGTCTAACATAACTCAGCAGTTCGTTCACCAACCAAATTTCAAATAAAATTCCACAAACATGAAAATACTGAGCTTGAAAGACAGCTTAGGGGCCAGAGTGATAGCCCAGCGGGTAGGGCGTTTGCCTTGCACGGCCGGCCTCTGCCGGCCTGGGTTCGATCCCGGCATCCCATATGGTCCCCTGAGCACCGCCAGGAGTAACTTCTGAGTGCAGAGCCAGGAGTAACCCCTGAGCATTGCCAGGTGACCCAAAAAAAAGGCAAAAAAAAAAAAAAAAAAAGAAAGAAAAGAAAAGAAAGACAGCTTAGTGGCTTAAATTTCTTGTAAAGTGATGCAGCAATTCAAAGAGCTCTGCTACTAGGAGTTTCCGGTGAGAGAAGGCCCAAAAGGTGGCTCAGTGGATTACAGACCACAAGACAAATGCAAAGCCCTCAGCATAATCCTAGGTGCCATGATGGTCCCAGGTGATCCGTGGCTAGGGCCTTCAACAAGTGGAACCAAAAAGGATTCTAAGCACATTTTCACTCCATTCCTGGTATTGCTTCTCCTCTACCCCTAAATAAATCTTCTAGCCAAACTGTTAAACTCCTATAATCCAGTCCCTGTTAGAGTTGCCCCTTGGCTCAGTATATGCTCCATTTCACATATCCTCCAACTACTGTAAAAATAATCTTCACTGGCTGCATAAACAGTACAGCAGGTAAGGCGCTTCCTTATACGGTGACTGACCAGGTTTAATCCCTGGCACCACACAGTTACCGCACCACTAAGCATGAACCCTGTGCACAGGGCCAGGTTCAAACTCTGAGTACAGTTAGATGTGGCTGAAAAACAAAAATGAAAAATAAATATTCTCTTTCAAAGTCCACTTAAATCACTAAATTATGAAAGGTTTTTTTTTATCTTCCCAATTAAATCATACCTGCTAAAAATTTAAGCTACTTATTTTCCAAAAACAAACAAGAAACCCGATTTACTTCCTAAACAGCAGAACTGCTGGGAAATCAAGCTTTACACACACAAAAATAAGAATTTATTTCCAAGAAATAGTCACCTTTAAGATACTTATAAAATATAGCTATCATCAAACATGCAGAATAGAGACGCACACACACACAGAGAGCAATGATGAAAACATAATAGATGTATAAAACCAGCAAATGTTATGATCTGTACTACAAGTGGAAAATAAGAAGCAACTTTCTGAATCATAACATCATTTTATTACGGATACGTAAAAAGATCAGAAAGCGCCTCAGCCATGGAATTCAAATATCTGTTATTTCTAAGAAAAAAAAGAAACTTGAACAGGGTCCAAGTATCTACAGAATAAGAAGAAACATACTGGGGCAAGAGTGATGGCACAGTACATATGGAGCTTGCTTTCTAAGCAGCAAACCCATATTCAGTCCCTGGCACCCCATAAGATCCTCCAAGCCCACCAGGAGTGATTCCTGAATACAGAGCCAGAAATAAACCCTGAGCATAGCCAGGTATGGCCCTAACACCCCCCCAAAGAAAACAATTTTTTAAAAGTTCTGCTAAAGGGAAATAAAACTCTGTTAGAAGTAATGCTTATTATACCAATGATGAACCACATCTATTTTAGTTTCTCATTGCTGATGGAACAAATGACTACAAATGTATAGATTCATAAGCACGTGCGTTTATTATCTTTTACATGGATAGCAGATGTCCTAAAATCAAGGTGTTGGGAAGACTAGTTCCTTGGGAAGACCCAAGGGAAAATCTATTTCCTAGAGATTTCTTTCGGCTGCTAAGTGTGTTTCTAGCTCCATCTTCCACAGCGTCTTAACATCTTTGAATCTGCGAAGACGCCTCATCTCCTTTACTGCCTGACACTCTTGCCTGTCCCTAATAAAGACCCTTAGGGTTAACTAGAACCTCTCAGAGCAACGGTTTTCAACTTTTTTTTCTATTTAATAACACATACAGACCGTCACTGGGTCTTGTACTGGCAAGTGGAAAATTAGTGACCGAAAACTGAGGGTAAGCTTCCCGTCTCAGGATCTTCAGTCATGTCTGAAACAATTTTATCAGGTAAGGTAACACATTCACAGGTTCTGGGGACTAGTAATCAACCACAGGTAGCTTTCTCTAATTTTATAAAGGTCACTGACACTCCAATCTAACTTCTAATGATCACTTAAAAGGAAAGAGGTTACTTCAAACACTTAGTGAAACTATACCTATTTCTCAATAAATTTGAAAGGTTTTTGAAAATTCAGCATTCTTAGAAAATAAATTTATGATTTAGCCTGTTATAAATATTTGCATGCTTCAAAATATAGCTAATCAAATGGCCACTGTTGTTAACACAATTATAACTCAAGTAATCATTTAAATAGACAATCAAATCTCTCAAAATAAGTAAAAATTGGGGCCGGAGTGATAGTCCAGCAGGTAGGGCGTCTGCCTTGCATGCGGCTGGCCCCTGTCGGCCCGGGTTCCATCCCCAGCATCCCATATGGTTCCCTGAGCACCGCCAGGAGTAATTCCTGAGTGCAGAGCCAGGAGAAACCCCTGAGTATCTCGGGTGTGACCCAAAAAAGCAAAAAAGAAAAAAAGTAAAAATTATAATAGCTTAAAAACAAAAGTACCAATCCATTATTATTTTATCTTCTTCCAAATCTGGAAAAACCATACACAAGTCACCCTGTTATGAGGGTAACTGAAGTCACTGATCACATAAATGAAAGGAGAAAATAAACACAACTACTATAGAATAGTAAGAGTTAACTGATTTACTCTGACCTCCTTCAATGACACCTCATCAAACTATTTTCACATGACTTCCATTTTCTAAAGATTCAAGCATGAGTCAAAGATGTGGCTCAGAGGGGCATCACATCCTTGTCAATCAACAGAAGGACCTGGGTTTGCTCCCTGGCATCACTGACACAAGAGCAACAAAAAAGAGAAGGTCTGGGGGCGGAGTGATAGCCCAGCGGGTAGGGCGTTTGCCTTGCATGTGGCCAGCCCCTGTCAGCCCAGGTTCGATCCCGGCATCCCATATGGTCCCCGAGCACCGCCAGGAGTAATTCCTGAGTGCAGAGCCAGGAGAAACCCCTGAGCATTGCCGGGTGTGACCCAAAAATAATAAAAAAAAATAAAAAAAGAGAAGGTCTATGATAACTAAGCAGCAGCATGCGTGCCTAGAAAACACGAGACCAAGGAGACTAAATTCAATACCCAGAACTATCCCACAAGCCCAGTGCAGTGTCAGCAGGTCCAATCTAACACTTCAATCTAATTTAAAAACAAAAGAGACCCTCTGGTACCTTCAGCACAGCAACACATTGTGTGATCTCCAACACACACAGCTAAATTCACAACCAACTATGTGGCCCCTCACCCGTCATCACAGACATGACAATGAAAGGAGGAGTATGAAACTAAGAACAAAATAGATGATTTAATTATTTTTGAGTTTTAGTCAAGAATTTTACTTTTGACAACTAATCTTTGCAAGTTTGCCAATTATTACTCATTAGGTAGGTAATACAATCTGTCAGCTACTGTAGTCTCATTGATAAACCAACAGAGCGAATGTTTTTCTTCTCCTGTCTCATCATTAAGCTCAATACTGCTCAATGTGGTTCTAAATATCATTAGGCATTACAAGGAATTACAAATCTATTTAACAGTAATGGCATGATGCAAGCTAAAAAGTTTACACTTGAAATAAAAATTTGCACAGATTAGAGAAATAGGACCATCTCAGGGTTTCTTACAGTGGAGCTTGGATGAGAGCATCTTGCACACTGCAGAATCTTAGTAATAGAGGTGCTACGTGAAGACATTTTGAACTAACTGTAGAAATGTGCAGGCCCTTCCAAGATTCTTTATTACCTATTCTAGTCACTCACTGAGGTTCTTCACCTTCACATATTCTAGCTGTTATGTGCCAACCTATGTTGGCACATAATAGTGTGGCACTGTTAGAGCAATTTTGGATAAAATGACAAGACTTCTAATAGATTCTACAGCAGGAGAAGTATAGAAAAAATTATTTGTGATGAGGTCAGAGATATAGTACAGGGCTAAAGCTATTGCCCTGCCCATGGCTGAAGTGAGTTTAATTCCTAACACTAAATCACTTGTATCACTTTTCTTCCCGTTGTTCATCGATTTGTTCGGTGGACACCAGTAACATCTCCATTTGGCCTGTTGCAAGCAAGTGTAGCCCAAGGGAATTTCTTTGCTCCAGGAACAGGAAGAGCCTCAAACCATTCCTTCAGGTCATGGGAATGAGGTCCAAATTGTTACTGGGTTTTGACATATCAAATAAAACACGGGTAGCTTGCCAGGCTCTGCCGTGTAATAAATAAGAGGTATTAAAAAGTTATCCAGCTTGGGACGGAAGAGACGCACATTGGGCAGGGCACTTGCCTTGTACCCCACCACCCTGGCGTTGATCCCTTGGGATGGAAGAGATGCACATGGGGCAGGACACTAAGTATGTCCCCCCCAAAACCCACCAGGAGTTTAATCCCTCACACTACATATGTCCCCCAAAGTCCACCCTGAGCACAGAGCAAGTAGTAGTAGTCTTGAGAACCACCAGGTGTGGTCTCAAAACCAAGAAGAATGGGAAAAGGAATATGTGATTATGAGTCTTAAATTGCTGTGGCTTGGTCATAAAATATAACAATTCACTCAATTGTTCTAATTATCTACCTTTTGAATTTTACATAAAAATTAAAATACCTAATCTCAACCTCCACATTTTATTAAAATATGCAAATAATGATATTTAACATTTTTCCATTCTGAGGCTCATCATGATAAGACTGAATTTACACACATTAACAAAGACTAGGAATGCGTCAAATGAAAGAAAATTATTTCTATAAAGGGCAGTAATCACAGATGGTCAAACTGAACCAGCTGTTCATCCAAAAATCTGTGGGGAGTTAATCTGGAGCCTATTCAAAACTTTTAATTACACTGATCTTCCACATATACATTTCATAGCTTGTCAGGCCAAGAATATCTGTTACTGAGCCACATTCACTATCAAAATGAAAAAATAAAATAAAAGGAAAAGCAAAGCAAAATACATCTGTATTAAAATGAAAGACTCAAAAAGACAATTAATAGGCATGACTATGGATAAAGAGAATCCTGAATATTCCGGGAATTAAGTCCTGAGAGTAAAAGCTGTTGCTATGGCTCTAAAGTAATCTACAGCAATCTCTAAATATATGTTCTAAGATAAAACAATTTTACATAAAATAAACTAGCAGGTGTCAACTCTTTCAAAGACACAAAATAAAGATGACCTTAAAATTGTTTCCAAAGAGGAAGATTCAAAACCTTTAATTAAATTTTTATTTTAATATTTTGACTCTAATACATAAAATTATGCAGCTTAGAAAGAGCTGATGTGATTATTCCAAATAAATTAAATTTTACAAAATACTGTTCATAATAGTTCACCTTCAAATACCAAGGAATTTATATATTTAAAGGTTTTAGAACAAAATTGATAGTAAATTTTAAAAATAGTCAAATCTGTCTTGTGAACTTGTTCTAAATCCATTTAGTGTGAGTTATTTGCATAATGTTTACTTAATTAGCTGATATACTTAAGAGCAATTATTTTCTTAAATGTCTCGCTATTGTAACAGTCCTATTAAATATATCACACAGAACCTTATACATTTTAAAACTGCTCTGGAGTCATTTCAAACTATTATTTTGTATAATTCAATTATATCCTATGATAATGAAGAAAAATGGAACACTGAAGCAGTATATTATGTTTATTAGTCAACATTTGAGGGATTGCTGTGTTGCTGGGGATCAAATCCAGGCCTAGACACACAAAGTACTTACTCTACCCCTGAGGTAGAACCCTGGCCTTCAGAGTCCAGAGTGCTAACCATTACACGAACCCTGGCCTTCAAACCTTCCAAACTACTCCCTTTCATTACTTAAATAGCATCATCTGTCCCATATTATTTAGTACTGCAATATTTATTTCATAATACCAGGAATCAAACTCTAGGTCTCACAGAAGCAAAGCAAGTGCTCAACCACTGGATACCTCCCCAACCTGCCTGCCTGCAGAGTGTGTGTGTGTGT
Source organism: Cryptotis parvus (assembly GCA_021461705.1). Classification (NCBI taxonomy): domain Eukaryota; kingdom Metazoa; phylum Chordata; class Mammalia; order Eulipotyphla; family Soricidae; genus Cryptotis; species Cryptotis parvus. Next base: position 28,810 of record JAJIBD010022174.1, read on the forward strand.
GTGTGTGTGTGTGTGTGTGTGTGTGTGTGTGTGTGCAGGGATGCAGAGGTGGGTCCTAAGTGATAGTCAAGTGGTCCTGGGGGTCCTAATTCCTGGGAACTCTTAGCCAAAAGTGCTGGTGTGTCCAAGCCTGGACTGCAGGATGTGGTGGTGGGGATCACCCTGGCCACCCCTGCTGCTGCGTGAGGGGGCAGCTCCAGGGCCACACCCAGTGATATTCAGGGGACCATGTGGTGCCAGGGATCAAACTGGGTTTGCTGCATGCAAAGAATATTCTGGCCCAAAAGAATCTCTGTGGCCCTAAAGGAATGCATTTTAAACAACTTTGCAAGAATTTCAGAATTTATGAATACAGAAAAAAGCACAGTGACACTAAAACTGCTTATCTCGGATCAAATGGGACTATGCATGAGTGTAATTTACTTCCTTAATCAACAGCTTTGCTACCAAATGGAAAAAAGAAAAAACCCAACTCAAACTACTGAACTTGTGGCTTTTGTTTTTTGATTCATTTATTATTACAAGAAACAATTTGTTTTATCTCACTGAAAATATCAATAGTTTGTCATATTATTCTATGGGATTGGCAGCTACTGCTCATTATTCTCTGCTTTATTTTAGATGCTTTAAATGGTGGCACAGTGCTACGTGCCCTCATCAGCTGGCAATAGTTGTAGATTGACAGGAGGACTCATGGACGACAATTTGAGTGATGCTATTTTACAGATCATTTATTCCAGAGTGAGGAACTTTTACTCTGTCAAGAACCTCTTGGGGGCTGGAGTGATAGCACAGCAGGTAGGTGTTTGCCTTGCATGCAGCCGACCTGGGTTCGATCCCGGCATCCCATATGGTCCCCGAGCACCGCCAAGAGTAAATCCTGAGTGTAGAGCCAGGAGTAACCTCTGAGCATTGTCGGGTGTGACCCAAAAAAGCAAAAAAAAAAAAAGAAGAAGAACCTCTTGGATATTGCTGTTGTCATTCCCAGATGATAAAATGCACCTGTTTGCAAGCAGATGGTTGAAAGTTCAAATCCTCAGTGTCCCACATGCAGCATCCCAAAGATCAGAGCTGCCAAGTACAAATTTAGGGGTTCTGTTATTTGAGCCCGAGCATTGCAAGCATTTGGTCATACACAGTCAGGTATGGATAAGCATTATAAAAGGAGTGCAGCCCTTGGAAGAACAACTAAAACGGTGTGCAGGTGCCACAGTCAGGAAAGGAAAGCAACACAACCCAAACCTGGGAACCTCAACTAAGAGTGCAACTCTGTGGGTAAGTATGTGTGCCAGAACCAGAAGTATAGGAGAGTAAACCTTCGTGGGTGACGTGGCATGGCCAAGCATGCAAGCACCACAACGTGAAGTGTGACCCAGTCATCACATCAGCAACAGGAAGGCAGTGGGGAAAAATAAAAATAAACGATGACAGATAAGTTGTTTTCTTTTTTAAAAAAAGATATCAGGGGGCATAAAATGGAAGAGATTCCAAAGATCTTTTAAAAAGTTAAACTGAATTTAGGCAGAAAATAAGAATATACCAAATTCTGCAGAGAAAATCAATGACCAAAGGAAGAGACTCATTAAAACTAGTGAGGCAAAACTGCAGCATAGCTTATGGTATGAGAGGGAGGGAGGGAGGAGAGGGAGGGGAGGGAGGAGAGAGAGGGAGGGAGGGAGGGGGGGGAGGGGAGGGAAGGAGGGAAGGACGGAGGGAGGGAGAGAAGAGAGGAAGAGAGGGAGGGAAGGAGGGAAGGACGGAGGGGGGGAGGAGGAGGGAAGAAGGGAGGGAGGGAGGAAGGGAGGGAGGAATGAAGGAAGGGAAATTAAAGTATGTTATGTCTATTGAAACCATTACTGAATTCTGTTTTAATGACTAAATCCTGACTAACAGGCACAGTCTAAACTGTACTAGAGGTTATTATACATAAATAGTTACCATAACTGGAAAACATTTTTTTTTTTTTTTTTGCTTTTTTTGGTCACACCCGGCAATGCTCAGGGGTTTCTCCTGGCAGTGCTCGGGGGACCATATGGGATGCCGGGGATCGAACCTGGGCCAGCATGGGCCGGTCGCGTACAAGGCAAATGCCCTACCTGCTGAGCTATCGCTTTGGCCCTGGAAAACATTTTTATCAAATGAACTTCAAGCAAGATCGGTACACTACGGAAACATTTACTAGATTTATTACAATTGAAAATTTTGTTTTTGCCACAGTAAGTCAATCACAGACAAATATAAATATATACTTAAATACAACTTTCTGATCAAGTGTGAACTTTGAAATAAGTATTATAATTCTGTATTCAAAAAGATTTTATTCCAGCTGCACCTGAGGTTATTTATTAAGGACCTAACAGGAGGGAAGTACATTTTTCCAATTCTTTTAGCTATTCTCAGATACATTTTATTATCCATGTCACACAGTTAAGGAAATTTTGAAAAGTAAATATTCTTGCTTGCTCAATGTCGCCTCTGTTCTAAGTAACAGAATATTCAGGTCTGCTTGATTCTTTTCAAGTCTATAAATCTCTCCATGCCAATATTAATCTTGACAACAATCTCTCTACAAACAACTGCTTCATTACAACAAAAGCCTTCATCTCACTTTTTGGCTGTAATAGACACAAGCACGCTCTTCTTTCCGGCCGAAACCTGCCTTCCTCCATCTTCTATATCCACTCGTCCTACTTCCTTCTTTTACGGAGAAACCTGGAACCAATCTAAACAGAATCTCCAGATGACAGCTTTTCAACTCTGCATACATCTGACCTTGTCCTGTTTTCTCTTCAGTTTTTTCTAAAAACTCAATTATTTCATAGAACACACTATTTAAGATGTCCCCAAGACTGAAATTGAGGAAAAAAGTAATATACTAAAGATGAGATCCAATCCTAGACTGGTTCAAATTTCTAGGCTAAGGTTCTAAAATTTAGAGCGACAGGAACTAAGAACAAATCAAAATCATTTCTCATTTTTTTTCAGAAATATTATTTTCTTCATTTTGAGGGCAGAGTGGAGTGACTCCAGCTGTGTACAGGGCTTCCTCCTGGCTCTGTGCCCAGGGATCACTCCTGGCAGTGCTACAGAGAACTGATGCTGTGCTGAGGACTGAATGGCAGTAATTCACACTTAAGGCCAGTGCTTTACCCTGTACTCTCTCCACGGCCTGTCTCTTCGTTTTTGTCACATACTGTAACCACCGTAACCAGTATGTTATACCTCCCTGGAAAGCAGAAACAGCGTTAATACGGGCAAACCACACTTGGCAATGCTCGGCAGAGACCCAGCAGTATGAGGACAGAGACAATTCCATCTGGGGTTTCAACAAGAGATTTGGTTGAGTCTGCTATTTGCACAACAGCTAAGAAGCACCTATTCATGTCAGGGATTTTCCCCCTTTTTCTGCTTACTTGTTTTGGTAGCTTTGCTCCCCTTTGTATGTCCCTTCCCTGATTGACCCTACAGTCTAAAGAGAAAACATCAAAATCTTCCCATTTTGTATCATTCTATCTCCTTCACATGAGTCTTAATCACTGTATCACTGTCTTCCCGTTCATCACCAATTTGCTCGAGCGGGCACCAGGAACATCTCCATATGTCCTGTCTCATGCTAGTAGAGCCCAAGGGCATCTGCTTGCTCCAGGAACATAAAGAGCCTCAAACCTACATCAGGTCATGGGAATGAAGTCTATAACTGTTACTGGTATTGGGATATCAAATACGACACGGTATACTTTCTTTATTAGAAAAACAGATTTTAAACATTAAACTTCATCTAAGGTTTTCCTGCCCCTGCACTAACATCTTAACTTTTGGTTTTTCATGATGTGTAACAGCTTAAAATTCCATCTCAGGCTCAGAGTGTTTTTCCAACCCCAGTGCAGGATGGGAGGACCCCTTGTTCAGAGGTCTGGGGCACCTGCAGGTTCTCCTGCTCCTAAACACACAGCAAGCAGAATTTTCTTGCTCTCTCCTATGGGAGTCCCACCACTTCCCATCATGCAGTCTTGCAGCAAAGAACAAAACCTATAGCAGTTACACTACATGCAGACTTGCAGCAAAGAACAAAACCTGTAGCACCAACACTGCTGCTGCTTGCTTGTATGGCACCCGTAGGTTCTAGGTGGTTTCATAAAGAACACTTCCAATAAGATGCCTCCTCATGAAGAGCTTTCCTTGACACCCCCGAAGCTGCATTTCCAGCAAGCCTTGCTTCTCCAACACCAAAGCAACTTCTCTGGCATCCAGTGATCATACAGCTGTGACTATTCCAACAATATCAGGATCTCAGTCAGGAGCAAGATATGGAGTCCTTTTTCGGTCCATTTTCCATCACAGATAATAGGTATGTGCTTCTTTCACTGTTTTATATTCTTTAAGGTCTCTTTACTTCTAAGTAGCAAGTCCCTCATTACCCAATACCTGTTCAGTCACCTTGAACTGTCCCTGTTTAAACCTTCAGGTAGTTCTATTATAAGTGAAGGAATTGCTCCTAGTTCCCAAAGGCAGATTCTTCTACTCAAGAGGTATCACTTGAGAAGGCTTCCACATGAACAATACAAAAAAGTGTGAGTGAGTGGGGGTTGGGGGAAGGAAAACCGAGAAACTGATGCTGGGAACTATATACTGGCGGTGGGAGAAATGATGGAACATACTATGACTGAAACTTGAACATGAATAGCTTTGTAACGGTCTAGCTCACTGTGACTCAATTAAAAGAAATAATTGAAAAAACATCAAAACAACAAGTGTGAGTGAAAACTGGACACTTGTGTTTCAAGCAACTGGGGGTAAGACTCTGCACATGTGCTCTTCAACAATGTTTAGTTAGCCCAGAAGACCAACCCAAGTCATTCGGCTGGCTCTGTGTCCATGCGTGATCTCCTGCCCAGATGCATACCTCGCTAGGGGCAGGTTTCCGGAAGTCAGCTTCTCTCCTCTTGACTCCTTCTGAGCCCCCTGCCCAGGCGCTTCTGGCAGACCACTGAGAGTTTGTGGGTCTGATATGCTGTCCTGGGCACAGCCACTGCAATAATGGTGTTAGTACCCAGGGTGGTTGAGTGAACATGGAGGGAACTGGGCACCTTTGCCTCTGGCATCATGCCCTGAGTGTCCCCGTCCAGGACCACTGGCCCCACTGGCCATTTCCCCTTACAGCAGGGGTCTACCCAGTCCCTGATCTCCGCCTTCTTGGCTTTCCTGGGAACACGCGGTGGCTGTGAGGCAAAGTTGGGCTAGGGTGCCCTCCGCAGTCCCAGCCCCTCATTGGAGCTAGGCCAAGCATTTGCTAAGGAAGATTAATTCTAGATCAACCCTTGTATTACTCATCTCGAGCATAGGAGTATGGAATGTTTTTCACCATAGTGTTAGTTTTGATGACTATATTAATTTTCAAACCACAAGATCAGAACTGAGAATTTTATATATATAGAATGTGAGCAATGAGATAATTGGTCATGAAGTTAAGTGATTAGACATTCATCTACTAATAATTTTTTAATCCTCATGGAATTAAAATCACACTGCAGTATATGAAAGTACTGAGAGCATAAATGTATTGATTTCCTTGTGATTTTAAGAAGTTGGTTTAAGGGGCCAAAGGGATAACACAGTGGGTAGGGTATTTGCCTTACATACGGCCAACCCAGGTTCGATCCCCAGCACCCCATATGGTCCCCTGAACACCGCTGAGAGTAACCCCTGAGCATTGCCAGGTATGATCCCTAAAAAAGAAAAAAAAGAAACAGATTTAAGTATCATCACCCAATTATCTACAATAAGAAATGTAAACTTAAAAGCTTGTTCCTTAATATCCTTGGATATCTGGTTGGGGTGGAGTGGAGAGGGATTGAGGTGGGGGAGATAATCAGGGATCAAGCCTGGAAGAGTTGGGGCGGAGTGATAGCACAGCAGGTTGCGCATTTATCTTGCATGCAGCCAACCCGAGTTTGATGCCTGGCCATCCCATATGGTCCCCTGAGCACTGCCAGGAGTAATTCCTGAGTGAAGAGCCAGGAGTAACCCCTGAGTGTCGCTGGGTGTGACCCAAAAAAGCAAAAAAAAAAAAGGCCTGGAAAAGTTCAGAGAGGCCTATGAGGTACCACAGATAAAAATCATATCGCCAAGAGCAAGGCAAGTACCCTACCCATCGTAGTATCTCTTCACCCTCTTTCCTAAGATTCTTGCTTTGTACTTTTTGTTGTATTTGTGCTACACCATATAAGGTATCAGAAATCGAATCCAGGTCAGCTGCACACAAGGCAAGCACCCTCCCCTCTGTACTATTGCTCCAGCCCCATCCTTGGGATTCTCAAGTCTTCAAGGGTTTAGTTCACTAGCACTTCATCAGTTTTAACTATTAGGCTCATAGCTGACCTGGTCAGAATATGGTTTCCAGAGCCCAGCCCTGAAAGAAGAGCCAGGAGTACAGCATCAGTGGATGTGGCCCTGAACCAAAATAAAAACCAATTCGATATAAAATACCTTGCACAGCAATGGTAGATTTCATACTTTTGACTCTCCCCATAGCCCTATTCCCAAATATCATTTCCTTGACTAGTTCATATCACTTTAATGTCATCTTTTTCCCTAAAACCCAACAAGTTGAAGGCATTTATATTCTTACGCCACATTATCATCATTTTAGCTTACTAGATAGTATTTTTGTTTTTTAGTTGATTGCAAATGTTGATTTCTCCATGTTCAGTTTGCAAAACTATATGACAGGAAATCTGTAGCTAAATATCACTTTATGATTCCCATCTGTTCAAGTACAATAGTGTTTATGCCACAGTCCAGATTGCAGTGCAATAGAAATGTCCTATTATAGCAGATAGAATTTAAAGTGATCATTGTACATTCTAATGAGAAAACATTTTTAAACAACTACTTCACTTAATTTCAAAGCAGAGTAACGAAATACTACAATTTTGTGGCAGCATCTGCTTGACAGTGTGTGCATGTAACAATAAAAACTTTTTCTGACTTCCACAGAAAATGATACGTTTCTTCATGTGTAGACCAATAATGGAAGTTGGGAAAATGGGGAAACTGTATAAGTTACTGGCATATCCTTTAGGATTTTTTTCCATTGTCACAGAAAATATCTTCCATTATTTTGTGTGGCTTACTTAACTAATGAAAATGGGGTTAGGGATGTTATTTTGAATTTTTTATTGTTTGACAAAAAGCTTTTTACAAATTTTAATGTGGGAGTATATTCATAGCTACAAAATAAAGCTAATTTCCCTTATCACATGCAACTCTAGCATTTCACATCTCTTTGGTTCCAAAGTTGAGAGAAGAAAGATAACAGTTATTTCTGGATTACCATTAAGTGCTAAATAGTTCCAAAGTTTTTAGCCCCCACCACCTTTATTATAGTGCAACAAAAATGAGCCTGATTCTCTTGTCCAGTCAGCAGCTATTTAGTCATTTATGTATCTGTTAACTAAACATATTGTGATGATCATTTCACAATATATGTTTATATATTAAATCACTATGCTCTACTAATACAATGTTATTTGTAATTATTGTTTCAAAACCAGAGAATGAAAACTATTGGTTTTATGCTAGAAATGGTAGGATAGTTTACCTCAAACACTATCAGGGAGTGGTGAGACAGTACAGTGTGTAAAGTGCATGGGTGGACGGTTCATCCTTAGCACATGTGGTACCCCAAACCCTTCCAGCAGTGACCCCTGAGCACAGAGCCAGGAATAAGTTCTGAGCACAGCTGGGTTTGGCCCAAAGCCACTCCCTAAAAAAAATTAATCAGGTGCCAGAGCAATAGTGTAGCTTGCCTTGCACATGGCCAACCCAGTTTCCATCCCTGGCACCCCATATAGTCTCCCAAGTCTGCTAGGAGTAAGCCCTGAGCACAGTCAGATGTGGCCCCCTAATAAACAAAACCAATCAGTACAGTTTATTACATTAACGTATTAAATGAGGGGAAAAACTTAATCATTTTCGGTGTATACAAATAGCTCAACCTACAACTAATTGTGTAATTTTGCTTTCAATTTTATTCCTCCTCCTATGAAATATAGGAGGAGGAATAAAATTGAAAGCAAAATTAGCAACAATTAGTTGTAGGTTGAGCTATTTGTATTATGATAAATATAAACATTCATAAATATATTTATGAATTTTTACTTCTCCATTTTTCTCTTATTCTATTCCTCTTGATTATAGCTCAGGTACCTTTTTACCAGACTATAAACTTACCACTCTATTTGATTTCACAGTCTTAGACCCTCATAATGTGACGTCAAGATTATTAAAGAAAGCTACTATTGTCTACCTGAAGCACCCAACACAAAAAGAGAAATTTGATTTTTATATATTCTTAATTATCCAAAATCAGGAAATATACCATTTCTGAAAGAAGTATCACTTGTCACCTGTCTTCTCATTGTTCATCAATTTGCTCGAGTGGGCACCAGTAACATCTCCATATGTCCTGTCGCGTGCTAGTGTAGCCCAAAGGTATCTGCTCGCTCCAGGGACATGAAGAACCTCAAACCATTCCTTCAGGTCATGGGAATGAAGACCTATAGCAATCAGGCAGCGTGTAGGGTCAAGGTCTGCCGGCCCCCATGTCAGTGGTCTAGGATGGCCAGTGAAGCCACCACTATCCCAAGTCCTGTGGTGCGCCAGACTGACAAGCAGTTCCTGATCTGTAGTATATGCCTGGTACGGTACAAGAACCCCAAGGTCCTCCCCTCTCTGCATACTTTTAGCGAGAGAACTCAGATACACGGGGCAGAGCTGCTACCGGCTCTCCCTGTGCTCAGCTGATCATGAGGCGCCCGGGAAGGAAGGTGGGTTCTAGCCCTGGCCTGCCATTCCAATAGAGTCTCACAAGAAGCCAGACAAACCCTCACACCATGAGGGCAGTCATTTTCAACATCTGAACTCCACAGCTCGTCAGAGCTCCATCCAGGAGAAAAGCCAATCTCTCCCAGTTGCATCAGTAAATGCACGAGATGAGCACCTACTACTGAGAGTATACCACCTGCATTTCAGAGCCTGGCAAGCTAGCCGTGTTGTATTTGATATACCAAAAACCAGTAACAATTTTAGACCTGAAAGAAGTATTTCCCCCAAATAAACTTAGAAACTTTTCATATGTGAAATTGTATGACATGATATACAATGTCCTCAAACAGCTTTCCAGTAAATGAACAGAATTCACAAAATGGACTTTGGGCAGATTTTCAAAAACTTGCAAGTACAAAATTGGGAAAGATTCAGCAATTTTATTTGTACCAAGTATATGTTGCCTAGTAATATAATAGCTTCAGAGGCTTAAATTGACTTAGGAAAGTAAGGGTTACTTGGTTTTAATATGAAATGTTTCTAAATAATTTTCTTATGATTTAACTGACAGAGCATCAGGCAAAAAGTGAGAGGACAAAGTTTGATGACTAAAGTCCTGTTAATCAGTGTCATTCTGGCCTTTATTTATAAATAGGCACTTATGTGACAAGGTGATATATGAGTTCCCAGTTAAAAAAAATAAAATCTTTTCTGCTCTGCAAAAGTCAGACACTATAAATAACTGACCTTGGGAAGAAACAAACAGGGTTAGCAGACTACTCAAACCATATACACATTGACTCAGAGAACAGACATGACTACAACTCTAATAAAAAGGCATGTCCAGTTTCTAATAATCACTACTATAAATACTTGCATTCTTTTTTAAGACAGAAAAGAACTGATGAAAAAAGAAAAGAGTGAGTTGTGAAGCAAAGAGCAAAGTGAATGAAAATTATGTCACATGCAAAATAAGAACTTCTTAGATCATATAGTCAAATAGAACCAAAAGGGAAAGAAAAGGTGAGCTGACAAAGCTGTGGGCATTCGGCTCCAACATTCAGTCCAGTCTGCTTTGCATTCAACCGCTACAGCTTGAAAGTGCTCACAAGTATCAATACAGATGAATTCTACGTTCAGATCATATCTTATCAATAAAGTTATCAAATTAGTCTTTGAAATAAACAATGTAATGGACCATGCTGTGTGTTTCTGTAACACTGCAAAAGGCTCAATGGAAAGGAAGTGGGAAGGGGTAATAGCAAAAGGAAGGAGAGGAATAAGAGGAGAAATGAATTGGCTGATTAGTCTGGAAGGTAATTACATTACACTATTTCCATAAAAGTTATTTCTCCCAGATGAGGTTGTTGCTGTAGTTATTGGTTTTTAAGTCACACCCAGCTATGCCCTACGCTTACTCCTGGCTCGGTGCTGGCATCACTCTTGGTGGGAATCAGGGGACCATATGTTGTGCTGGGGATGGAAGCTGGGTCTGCTGCATGCAAGGTAGTGAGCTATCAGCTGTAAAACCACTCCAGTCCTTCTCCCTCTTGAGTTTCTAATGAGTGATGAGATGATAAGATCTCAAGACTAGCCAAGCATTACTGGTGTCAAGGTCCCTGAGGGCTACAACATTGTTTTTATCTGTAGCTATTGAGTTGTCACATTTAATTTATATGAAATTAAATAAAAATATAATAACAGAAAAAGCCTTCATTTTCACTGAGAAGAGCCAAATGAATTTTATTAATTTCAACTGTTAATTAAAGATAGAAAACCGAAACCATATCATTTGGAACCAGAAATCTAACTCAGACTAAGACAGAATACTTAAAGGCATTTCCTTCTAAATGCCCCTCTGGAAAAAAAACTAACATAAATATTGGTATCAAGGTTTGCTATTGCTGAGTGAATGCACGTCAGATAGCTATTACCAAACTTCATTTTGTGAACTGAATGTTGACAGTGATTAATCTATGACTGGAATAATGCCAGTGAAAAGGAGAATACTGATAGAGAAGCAATCCTCAAATGAAGAAAACAATTGTGGAAAAAAAGGCATTATTGGCAGTTTTTCATCCTCTAAAAGCATTATAATACTGTAGGGCTGGAGAGATAGTATAGCAGGTAAGGCAGTTTGTCTTGCATGCAATCAACCTGGGTTTGATCTCTGGCACTGCAGTTACTGGAGCACTGGCAGGAGTGATCCCTGAGCGGAGAGGCAGGAATAAGCCCTCAGCACAGCCATTACTCCCCCTCAAAAAACAGAAGACAATACTGTAGAGAGATGAATTAATGTGCTATAAATAAGTGCACTATGTATATACTAAAGCAATATTTCAGTAAAAATACATTAACATAGATATATGAAAGATAAATGCAACAAGATTCCAAATTAACTTTCCGAGGCCATTAAAAGTTTTATGTCCTAGGTATGCTACTTGCATCATCAAAATCATGTACAAAAGTTAAGTTACAGCACCAATTCCTCAAAGTACATACCTGAGACCTCAATCTGTCATTTTGATAAACTACCTTTAGCTTTGGGACTACACAGCCACCAAATAAGAAAAAATTCTTGTCTATTTTGTACTTAATATGATATTTAGATTTAAATTATGCCAATTTTGCTAGATAAGACAGATGGCAGTCCTAAAAATAATAATATATAATAACCTAATTCTATTATTGATTTATTAATGGCTGAACTGAATGAACTGAAAAAGAACATGTTTATAGAATTAAATCTATTAGAGTTAAAAATACAGGCACACAATTTTGTAAAAAGTAAACAGTGGGTGGGGACTGGAGACATGGTACGGGGGTTACGATTCTTTCCTTGCACACTCTGAACTCGGGTTCCATTCCCGGCACACAGTCCCCAAGCTCCACAGGAGTGATTGGCAAACTCAGAGACACGAGTCAGCCCTGAGCATCTCTGGGTGCAGACCCGCTCCCCAAAGAGTGAATGTTAATATTAACTGAACAGAAATATAACGACACTATGTCCTTTTGGGAGGAAGTTCACAACCTCCAATTTATGCTCAAGATGGCATGCTGTTATAATACTTCTCTATAACTAGCTTATAGAAGTATGCTGTAATACTTCTCTATAACAAATCTGAACCTGAAATTGTTTTAGTTATTGGATTCTATTCCTACTATACTGTATGTAAGATGACATTATTCCTCTTAGGTGACTAACACTAAGGCACTATTCTGAACTTTAAAAAAAAGTTCTCAAAATCCTAATAGGGGGCCAGCATAGCTCATTTTGTAGAAGGCAAGTCTTGCAGGTATGACCTCACTCCCTAGTGCTGGCCAACATTTTAAGTGGGACCCTGTTAGTACTGCTCATTTGGATTCCCTAAGGCCCTTGGGTCCCCAAGGTCGCAATACACTGTGTGGTCTCCAATACACCCAGTATGACCACATACTAGACCAAGTATGACCAAGTCTGTGTTCAGTGGCAAGTACTGCAAATGAAGTATAATGCCTTTGGTTATCACAGCGCCAGCAACAACAAAGGTGGGGCAAACCTCAACAATCCTACAAATTAGGTGCTTGCACGATAAGAAAACGGTACCAAGAAAAATTTTAGGAATTTGCTCAACAGGACAATGCTAAGGGCCTAGACAACTCTCAGTGGTTAAAACTTGCCAGCAATCATGAACTTGAACTCTGGTACCCGTGAGGAGATCCTAACAGTTCTGCTGTTTGGGAACTGCCAGGTACAGGATCTGGAAGATGACTCCGTAGCTCAAAAAGTAAGCATGAGGCCATGAACTAAATCAGGGCACAACTACATCTGATTGATTGCCCCATGGTCTGGGACATGGTGGATGATGAGCAATGACAAGACTGGAACAGGCTGAGATAGGAAGAACACTTTCTAGTTTATACCATTCCACTGTCAGGCATACTTAATAGAAACAGCAGTTAGTTTTCTCGGTGAGTTATTTGTTAGTTAAATACAAAGTCTACAAGAAAACAAATCCTGAGTTATAAAAAACAATGAACTGTATGTAGAACCTTTTTTTTAATTTAGAACCTCTTCCTAAATATTATCTCACGTACTGTCCTGAACACAGTAATTATGTGGAGCAAAACACAGGTAGGTATCTCCCAGGAACTTTAACTAGCAGGGCTAGGCAACGATGCATTATAGCATAATAAACACTACTGAGCTTAGCAGGAATATAATTCAACTGAAATTGATTACTTACTAATTTATAGTTTCCTTTATATACTGTTTTTAATACATTCCAAAGAGTACAAAACTTGAAAATTATAGTATGAAGCAAATTACGAAGCAAAAGCATTCTAATGCTTTACCCCATGTCTCAAAATCTTACTTAATAGGTTCATTGCTTTTCTATCCTGTTTCCTTGCCTCTAAGAACAATACTGTCCTTGCCTCTAAATCAAGTACTTTTTAAACCTTTTGCTGTTAATTTGTGGTTTCATTCCAAAAATCTTTGTCCAGTTCTCTTCCCATCTACAAAACCTCACTTTTTTAAGTCTCTAACTTGTATTTTGAAACTAGTAACTAGTAACTCAGTAACTCTATCATTTATGTTCCACATGAGAGAATTTTATGAAGGGTGGGTGGAGGAGCTTTATTTTTACAATATCCTGATTTGTAAAGCTTTCTTGATACCATTAATACAAAGTCAGGTTGGCAAACAAACTTGTTAGTAGTCAATAGCAACCAACCATTTTCAGTTTATCCACCCCATTCCCGTCTCTTGAGTTTTCTTCTATTTTTTTATTTTTATTTCATTATATACATATATTTTTGGTTTTTTATCTTTCTTTCTTTTTTTTTCCTTTTGGATCCACACCATTCAGGGGTTACTTCTGCCTCTGCACTCAGGCACTAGGATATTAATCCTGGCGGTGCTCAGGGGACCATATGGAATGCCAGGGATTGGGGATCGAACCTGGGTCCTTTCAAGGCAGACGCCTTACTCACTGTAATCTTGCTCCGGCTCCCATTTCCCTTTTTAATAATTGCTTCCCTTCATTCTATAATCGCTTCCCTTTAGTCCATTATTCCTGGAATGTCCTAAACCCCTTCAAGGTGCATAGAAAGCTAAAATCTTCTATCACAAATTTTACCATATTTGCAGACATCTTTTCCGTAGACATTAAGTTTAGAGGGATTTATTTTTCATAATGGTAACACATTTTCTGGTTATTTACTATAAATGAATATTATAAATGAATATAAGCCAAATCGGAGGATAACTACAGAGTCCTTAGGGGATAATAATAATGTATACTTCACTTTCATATCACAAACTTCTAATCTAGAATGAGTCAGATAGTAGATATTTGTGTAGAATGAGAAATGCAAGCATATAGGTCTGGGATGTAGGTAAGATGTACGTTTTGTATGTATGTGGTCTTGGGCTCAATTTCTGACACTTGATAGAGGAGAGGGGGAAATTCAGGCGCTGGAGATAGGACAGAGGGTAAGGTGCCTGTCTTGCATGTGAGCCAACTGCAGTTCAATTCCCAGCATCACAGACGGTCCCCATTGTGCCACCCAAGCAGAAAGCCAGGAACAGTTCCAGAGCACCAAAAGGTGCTCAAATACTTACCCCAGGCCAACAAAAGCAAAAATTCAAAGGCAGTGACATTACTAGCAAGATGGTGGAATATGGAGATAATTCTTTACAGTAAGTATAATGTTTTAGTTATTTAAGAAGAAACTATTCAAAAAGTCCAAAAACTGGGCCAGAGCAACAGTCCAGCAAGTAGGGTGTTTGCCTTGCATGTGGCGGCCCATGCCAGCCCGGGTTCAATCCCCGGCATCCCATATGGTCCCCTGAGCACCGCCAGGTGTAATTCCTGAGTGCAGAGCCAGAAGAAACTCCTGAGCATTGCCGGTGTGACCCCAAAAAAAAGCAAAAAACAATAAAAATAAAAATAAAATTCCAATAATTAACACTGGGCCCAAGATAATAAATAATGTACTGTACAATTTGATTTGTATCATCAATACTGTAGGTTTGTGTGTACAGTATAGTGATGTTGAGGATTATGTCTTTGTTTGCTTTTTTCTTTTCTTATTTTTTCCCCATTTTCCCTGGCAGTGCTCAGGGACCATGTGGTAATGGATCAAACTCAGGTCACTTACATACAAAGCCCCGTTGAGCTATCTCCTTGACCCAAATATATATATATATATATATATATATATATATATATATATATATATATATATATACTACTTTGGGTAAAGGCAATGAGCCTATGATATGTTTGCATTCTGGGATGGAGTTTATAATATACAAAAAAAGAAAGCTTTTAAGTGGACATAAATCCTGAAAGAGAAATAATAACCAGAATGAAAATTATATCAAATTGCCACTAATAGTATGTGAGCCTATGAAAGCAGAAGGAAGTTCAAAGACAGAATGGAAGGAAAATCTATTCTAACTGGAGCTCTGCTTGAGAAAAATTTGAGGTTCATTTTACTCGTTCAACTATAACAAATAACACAGCCATAAATAAAGCAAGGATGAGGGGAGGATGGGAAGTGAGAGTCAGAAACTAATATCCCAGATTCAGAATATTTAAGAAAAGTTCAAATTGTCTGTGGAATCCTTATGAACAAATATGATTCTGGTATCTGCACAAAGAATTACTAAGAAATTGATTTACTGAAAACAATTGTACCCATATGTCAAGTTTAAGGATATCAATTCTTAAGCACTGGCACAGGTTCTTTGTTTAAGACAGACAAGAAAGCAATTTGGAACAAAACACAAACTCAACTCTAAGTCAAACATTCTCCTATGCAATATATTACACAAACATACAGTGTAAATGACAAAATAAGATATAAACTATAATTTACAACTTTATATTATGAATTATTTTATATAAATGTACATAGGATTATTTTATGTAAGTTTCCATCCTATTTATCCATGTTTATATTATAATATTTAAATATTGTTCATTTCTAATATAATCTGAGCTTCACAATATTCGGGCACAGGTAACATCAGCCATGTAGCTTTATTACTACATATGAAATAATGGTGCAATTGCAATTATTTCCTGTTACACAATAATAACAATTATTTTGTATTTTGTTATAATTGAAGTAACGATGGACTCTCTGGGTATTTCATCTGCTTTCCTATATAGCATATGACTGTATCTTCTGTACCGACCTTCCCATACAAAGCAGCTAACGTAGTACTTGACACTTGTCAGGCACTAAGGAAAAAAATTCCACCATCTTCTATCATTTTGCAATCTCATACTCTAGAACCCTAAGTTCTTTATATGACTATCTGTTAAATATTAGTGAATGCTATTTCAGCAGAAAATCCAGTATTTTAATATTAACAGAATTTAGCATAACCATAACAACATACTGAATCAAATGCAGTCTTACGGGTTACTTAAGCATTCAGTCTTTTCGTTTTGTCTTTCTCTCATCCTCTATTATTCTAGTCAATAGTGGCCTTCTCTCCCCTGACAAATTGTCTCAAATTCTTTGTGTATTCAAAAATGTGACAAGTACTTGAAAATAACACGTAAGAAGGTAAACGAATTAAATGATAAATCTGGAAATGTTTCCAAATTTTCAAAAGAATTTAGTGTTAACCGAGTAAATAACTAGACAGTAATGCAAAATGAGAACCAGAATTTAGTACAAGAAGAGTACAGCACTGAAGAAAACACTCTGTTTCCGTCACTCTACTAACTGAACAGTACAAGCCTAACATCGGCAATGTACTGATCACTTTTTAACTGAAACCATTTAAAATGTAGTTTATTAAGGTTTATTCTCATGATCTAAACCTGGCTTCCCATCCATACCTATAACCTATAATATACCCTATTTCCTTGGGGTGCAGAAGGGATAGGGTAGATGGGGCCACACCCAGCAATTCTCAGGGCTATTCCTGCTCTGTGTTCAGAAGTGACACCTAAGGTGCTCGGGGACCACAGGTAACGAAATGAGTTACTGTGAATAAAGGGTGAACTTACCCCTGTACTATTTCTCCAGAGCCAAATTTACAATCTTGAGAACAATTTTCTGTGCTAATCTTAGAAAACTGACTCAACAACTAATTAAGAGGAATAAGCACCATTTTCTATTTTAATAAAAATGAGTTGCAGAAGCACCTGGAAAATCTAAAACAAGTCAACACCCAGTCCTATTTACCAGAGATGCAAGGAATACTCAGTTGGCTTGGCTGAACTTGTTCAAATGGGATGACTTCAATTCAACCATCCTATTTATCCATACAGCTGAGAAGTAACTTTCCTACACATAATGGACAGAGGAATGTGCATGTGAGAACTGTTTTTGATCTGGTGCTGCCAAGTTCTTACTTAGGTAATCTCTAAGGAATGAATCTCAAGCCTATCTACAAGTGAAAGACAATTACAATGGTCCCACATTCAACGAACAGTTGAAAACTAAAACAGATACTTACTCTATAATATATTAAATCAGTACAATTTTTCATTTTAGCTAGTACTTATGTTGTTTCTATGCTTTCAAGACTTTTCTTCATTGGAACATGTAGTGCTGAAGTTCAAACCCAGGGACTCCCACATGCAGAGCATGCATTCAGCCCATGGTCTATATTTTTTAATCTGTCACTCTTGGAGAATATGACCTAGACAATTGCAATCACATAACAGTATAAGGAATGAATGGCTGGCTTTGCTTTTTTAGAAGCGTATTAAGGATGATTTCAGTAGTTTTTGCAATTAGCTTGAGGTTATTTCAAAACTAACGGATTGTGAAAAATATATGTTTATTTTTTTTAATTTTCAAAAATAAAATCAAGGTGCACTGAGATCCAAACCAAAAGCAGAAAGCAGTAGAACAAAAACACAGAAAGCTATTCTGGCATACTAAAAATACAAGTTTACAATCTACAAAATGAACTAGGACCAAAAATATACCAACAAGTACCATAAGGTACGCTTCAAAATAAAGACAATGGAACTTATAATTAACTGTGACAATTTCCAAGGTACAGTGACTGTATTTTTAAGCCGTTGCTAAATCTGTGTGGCAGATTCATGTACCTGCTAAAATGACTGACTGTACTGCCCTTTCGAAAATTCTATGAACAAACGCCTGATTAAGATTATGTAACCATGGGGCCAGAGCAATAGTCCAGCGGGTAGGGCGTTTGCCTTGCATGTGGCCGGCCTGTGCCAGCCTGGGTTCGATCCCTGGCATCCCATATGGTCCCCCGAGCACCGCCGGGAATGATTCCTGAGTGCAGAGCCAGGAGAAACCCCTGAGCATTGCCGAGTGTGACCCAAAAAAAAAAAAAAAGATGTAACCAGTCTCTTTACTGATCAGAATTTTACATAAACTATTTCATTAAGATGCATGTATGTTATATTGGTCAGTTCAGACTCAACAATGACATTTCTACAGTAATTACTAAGTAGTAGAACACAGGTTGGCTTATGGAAATCAATACACACACACACACACACACACACATCTAACAGTAAACAAATAAGAACATGTGCATTACTTCTGACAGGAAAGCTCCGAGGACAGAGTAGTGGAAAGTGTTCTGCCACGGGGCAGGAGGCAGCAAGTTCCATTCCCAGCTCCATGCCTCTGTGCTTGTTCGATTACAATTCTAAGCATTTCAGGTTTAACACTGAGTCGTCATTTTCCCCTCCTGCAGAGAGCTTCAGTTAATGGAACTGCAGCCTTTCCAGTGCTAATGGGGCACATCCTATTCCATTGGGGCACAGAGTGCTCTGTGTTTAACCTCGGTGTTTGGTGTTCTTCTTCCCCTACCTGTTGGTCACAGCTGGGTCTTATTCAGGCACAGAGAGTTTGCAAAGTTAGCCTTGACATGACTTTGGATTTTGTACTGAAAGTGAAACGTTTCTCTTTTCTCTTTCCTTTACATCCTTTGAATATTTCTATGTTAGAGCAATGTCCTTTTTGTATCAGCACAGGAAGGCGGTTAATGCTATGCATTTGTAATTAATTAACTTTGATATACTTACAACTGGACATCTGTCATATTTACCTGACTTAAACCTTAGCTGCCCTTAGTTCCCTTACACCCCAAAAGGAGGGTCCCAGGGCTTGGATAGATCCTGGCAAGCTGTGAGTGAGCTACTTTGGCCTCGACATAAGAACAGCTAAGTGCCATAAGAAGCATAATAAGTTAAGAGCATGGTCATGGAATAAACGCAATCATGACCCCAAAATAAGCAACTGATTTAGAACCCTGTCAGGGTTTGGAAAAAACTAACCTGGCGAGAGAATTGTAGTCTGGAATATATAGCAAGATTCCCCAGGAAAAGCCCCCTTTACCATGAGTTCAGAAAAACCAATTTTTTTTTTTTTTTTTTTTTTTGCTTTTGGGTCACACCCGGCAATGCTCAGGGGTTTCTCCTGGCTCTGCACTCAGGAATTACTCCTGGCGGTGCTCGGGGGACCATATGGGATGCTGGGGATCGAACCCGGCCGGCATAGGCCGGCCACTGCAAAGGCAAACGCCCTACCTGCTGGGCTATCTCTCCGCCCCAGAAAAACCAATTTTAAGCTTAATCAAGGGTATAGATATCTATATCTCATATCTATATACTGTATTTATACAAAATGACTAGAAATATTAAGAAGTAAATGTAATATATTTTTGTATAGATTACCAGTAAAGGAGAAAGCAATATACCCTATGAATTCCATCTTTGTCCTGGGGCAGGTCTATAGCCCCAGGGCAAGATTCCATCCCTTGGGTGCTGGAATACTGTATTACCAAGAAACAATTACGAACACCTTTGTAACTTTATGTCTCACTGTAGTATAATAATTTAAAAAACTGGAGGTTATATCAAATATAATCAGATATAACACAAAAGCAAAGATAATGAAAGAAAAAAAGTAAATGAGTTCCACTTATCACAAACACTCAATATTTCAAATATCTCCTTTAAGAAAATAGAAAGAAGCTTCAAAACTGATACAAAATACTTGAATTACATTGATCAGATAAAGGAGGAAGAGGGGGAAGAGGAGAAGAAGAAAGAGAAAGAGGAGAAGGAAAAGAAAAGTGCCTGCCACAGTAGCAGGCTGGGGGGAGAGGGGAGGGAATATGGAAGAACTGGTGCTGGGAAAGGTACACTGGTAGAGGGATGGGTGCCGGAACACTGTATAACTGAAACCCAATTGTGAACAGCTTTGTAATTGTATATTTCATGGTGGGATAATAAAATTAAATTTTTTTTAAAAGATTCCATCCCCAGGGGCCGGAGCGATAGCCCAGCGGGTAGGGCGTTTGCCTTGCACGCGGCCGGCCTGTGCCGGCCCGGGTTCGATCCCCCGGCATCCCATATGGTCCCCGAGCACCGCCAGGAGTGATTCCTGAGTGCAGAGCCAGGAGTAACCCCTGAGCATCGCCGGGTGTGACCCAAAAAGCAAAAAAAAAAAAAAAAAAAAAGATTCCATCCCTGGGAGAAGTGTCCTAGTAGACTGTCCCCAGAAGGAAGGGGCTTTTATACCTGCTCATTGTTTTCGGATTAAAGTTCTATCACCTCTCTGTAACCCCCAACCCTTCACAAACCTCTGTGACTAGCTGACTTCACTTGAATAACGCAGCCACTGATTACCAATGAGCCTGTGTGGTCCATCTCTTTGCTCATCGGTCAGGGGGATGGTCATTGACCCCAAATGCAACAGGGGGACCCCTGCTGAACCCCAACATTGTTGGGGACCTCCATATAGCCCAACAATGTGGAGTGTGATCTTAGCAGCACAACAATATGTGACATTGGAGAGCACAGCAACTAACAGGTGCAAGTCATGCTCCTCACAAGCAGAACAAAGGCAAGGAAGAAGATTTTAAATGCTATTTGTTTGTGAGCAGCATCCAGTAGTGGTGCACAGGGCTTACTCATTGCTCTGTGCTCAGGGATCACTCCTGGCAGGGCTCGGCTGTGCTGGCGACCAAGCCTGGGTCAGACATATACAAGACCAAGGCCTGTACTATCTCTTAAACCTCAAAAAACTGTTTTGGCTTTTTTGGGTCACAACCAGTGATGCTCAGGGGTCACGCCTGGCTCTGCACTCAGGAATTACACCCGCAGTGCTTGAGGGACCATCTGGAAACCTGAGTCAGCCACATGCGGGGCAAATGCCCTACCCACTGTACTATTATCCAGCACCCCCAAAATTTTTAAAAATAAATTAAAATGAAAGCACATTTTTATGTACTTCTATCATATTTTTAATGTACTTCTATCATATTTTATGTACTTCTACATATTTTATGTACTTCTATCATGTTTTTATGTACTTCTATCATATTTTTAATGAGAAGCCTACTTTTTAAAGCTTTGATTATTTAAAATATTTCCAACATATACCCTATTGAATATAATAGACATAAAATTTTTGGTAAAGTTATGAAACTCATGAGAAATAAAAATGCATAATTAGTTTCTTATTATAAATTTCTCTATTGATTCAAAAATCCCCTTAAAGATACTCTATTAAGAACAAAAAAGGTGAAAAAGAGGGTTTTTTTTCTATGTTATTGTCAAATTTATTCATTAAGAACTCCAGAATGGTCACCAGGAAGGATATAAAAATATCTAATTACTCCTAAGACTGTAAAGAAATCTCTCTAGATTAACCAGTGTGATTTTACTAAAGCTTCCAAATTCCTTTTCTATAATATAAAATATATAATATAAAAATCATACAAAAAGTTAAAGATTATTTCTGCATTCGTCTACTATAAACAGTAAAGGCAGGGGCGGTGACTGGTGAAAATAAGAAAAATCAGAGCTCATATGCTGCCTGACTCTTCGTGTGGCTTGTCCCCACGTGGCTGAGCACATGAGACGACGGCGGCATCTCCCTCTTGAGATGTGTCCTCTCTCTCACTTTCTCTCCTCCTTCCCCTTCCTAAGGGTCCCTAAAGAAATACTGGTTTTACTTTAAAAAAAATCTTTACAATTATGTCATACAATTTATTACTGCCCTCCTAAGCCCCTCCCTTTCTATGCCTCTAACTCTAAAGAATTCTATTTCTAGCTCCTATTTATCTAGGCTACTAATATGTGAAAAGCCATCCTACGAGTTCTACCTTTTTCTCCCCCTTTTCCTGCAGTCTAGGTCTCAGAATGAAAAAGCACAGAACAGACCCACAAAGTCTATACATCATGAGAACAATGAGTCGATGAGCTTTTCAGAACTGCTTGCTAATTGTAGGTTACAGTAGCTTTGCTATTGCAACCTACACCCAACCCACACCCTATCAATAGCACGTGAGAGAAATCGTAAGTACAGAAATTAAATAGTCAAATGATATATATCTGCAGCCACTGTTCACGGAGACGCCCACTTCTATGCAGATGGCTGGAAGTCAGGATCTTCCTTTCACAAGACTATGTGCTCCCATTTTCATGGATTACCCTCTGATGCCTGACTTTCAGTCTGCTTGCTTTTATTTCTACTACTTTCCAAATTCGACAGAAAATCAATAATTACATTTATTTATTATACACAGAGAAAGAAGACAGAGAAAGGTAAACATATACATCAGTACACAACAGAAACAGAACAGCTAGCTGCAGATTAACAAACTGCAGTAATTTTCTAATCTCATACTCATGAATTTTTCATTGAGTAACTAGAGAATTACCACCTAAAGATTTCAATATTAGTTATGAGGAATTTTTAATATAATAGAGACAGACTGAACTTATATAGTCAACCAAACATAGTCACCTGAGAGACAGCAGAGTGGAGAGGGTGCTTGCTTTTGCATGTGGTCAACCCAGGATCCCTCCCGAGCACCCCATATGGTACCCAAGCTGGCCAAGGAATAATCCCTGAGCACAGCCAGGTGTGGCTCAAATCCCTCCCCCATTTTTTAAATGTAATTGCTATTTCAAGTCCTGAGCCCCACCAGGAGTGGTCCCAAAAGAAACAAAATTTACTATTAATATGATTAAGCTAATGTATCTTAGCAAATATCTGAAGATTCATTTCAGGTTAAGCATAATGCTAATTTTAGGAAATTGTCTAAAATCATTCAAACTCAGAATACTCTTTTCTTTATGGCATGACTTCTGTTTTATTTTTTGGGGTCACATCTGGCTATGCTCAGGACTTAACTCCTGGCTCTGTGCTCAGGGATCGCTCCTGGCAGGGCTCAGGGGAACATATGTGGTGTGGGGATTGAACCCACGGGGATTGAACCCAGGTCAGTCTTGTGCAAGGTAATCACCTACCCACTGTACAATCTCTCCATCCCATCATAGCACGACTTCAAGTGGTAATTTTAAGCTTTACTAATTTCAAGTAGAGTCACTACAATAAAATCATTCAATCTATTTTAGAACTCTCATTTGACCATTCTAATTAACTAAAATCTATAACATTTGGCATGAATCACTTCTGCAGAGAACTATAGAAATTCTGGCTGTAATCAACACAATCCCTTTAATAAATACAATCTTTAATAAACACAATCTCATTGTACAAGGCCTCATCAATCGGTAGGCAGGCATTGCTTATACGTGCAAAGCAGCCCCTGTTGACTATTAAGTGCTGTGTGCATTACTTACTTGAATGTTCTTTATTTAAGGTTGTCTACTACAGTGGGTGGTTGTACCACAGTAAACTAACTCAGCAACTCCTATGGCTTATATCCCATTACTAAATGTCTTTCCCTTGATATTTCGGCAACAAATAATCCAATGAGCGGGTTATATCAATGTTATAATCTTTCATTAGTTCACTTCTGTCCCTAGGTATTAGCAGTGAACTTTAAGGTCATGAAAAACATTGCAAGGAAAACAGTAAGCCTTTTCCCAACTCTCAGTGGTTCACTAAAGAGGCTATTATAAAGCTTGCCAGCATGTTTCAAGAATTTCATACAAAAATATTTACCTAACATTCTGTTTTCATAATAGATTAGGCAAGAATTTCTTCCTTTGACCTAACAATTATAAAAATGCTATTATCATAGAAGTATTACATAGTTCGAAATACACTTTTGGGGAGGTGGGTGGGCAGGTGGGTGGGGGGGTGTTTGTGCACAACTGAAGTGCTCATGTGGTGTAAGGGTTCATGTGGTGGAGAAGACTGAACTGGGCTCAGGGGCATACAAAGCAAGTCTCTTAATGCCTCTTCTCTACAGACCCAAGAATTATCTTCTTAGTTTTATCCTTTTTCAATTAAAAACTAAAAGGTTGTTTTCTCTTCATGGAAGAAGTAGAGATAATGTTAATTTAATCTGCCACCGCTCACAAAATGCTAATAGAAGCCACTCTTTTCAACAGTTATAAGCACTCTGAAAATAATATAACAAGGAGTTATTTCACTAGAGAAGAACTCTCCAAATATTGTAAATTTTCATGTGATAAGAGAAAAAAATAAAATTAGTATGTGATAGCTTTCACTAATTACATTTAGGAGTGCCTTGCTCTTCTAGTAAAAGAGAATCTCAAGTATCTCATGAAAGGAATCCAGATATTCTTACATATATGAGTGTTAAAAAAATATTCACCTCACTCCCACCTGCTGTTCTGTTTATGACTGAGTGACTGGAAAACGTCAGAGGCAGAACCAGGGAGAAAGCTCAGGGTCAGAGCACATATACTATATGCTCACCTGCTCTCTAGTGCCAAGAAGAGAGAGACCCAGTCTGCAGGTCTGTGCAGCACACAGCATTGGATCTTGGCATTAAACTGACGTCCCAGAGCGACAGTCCAGCGGGTAGGGCTTTTGCCTTGCATGCAGCCGACCTGGGTTCGATCCCCAGCATCCCATATGGTCCCCTGAGCACCACCAGGAGTAATTCCTGAGTGCAGAGCCAGAAGTAACCCCGGCATGGCCAGGTGCAACAAAACAAACAAATACATACATACATAAATACAAATAAACTGTTGTCGCGAGCCCAACTGACTGAGTTTGTCAGGAGTGGCCCCCCAAAGCATTACTTGGCAGGCCCTTCCTTTCCAAAAAGATCAGACAAAAATTCAGAGAACTATGGATACAATGGGGAGAGCTGGCATTCAGCTCTCCCCTAGCCCAGCTAACCATGAGGCTCCCAGGAGGACAGATGGGTTTTGGGTGTTGGCCCATCACCTCCGGGGGCCCCAGAAGCAGCCGGATGAGACTCGCCCACCACAATAGCTGCCATTTCAGCACATCAGAACCTTGCCAGGAGAAACGCTGATCTCAAAACCAGATTAACAGAGTAGCCAAGTTCAAGCCCAGGTAGGCGGCTCCCAGAAGTGGAAGTCACCGGGCATCCATCAGATGGAGTTGGGGCCACCCCTTCCCTCTCTATCTTGTTCCAGAGCCCAGTGGCCCCACTCAGGAACTGCCCTGAGGCGAGCAGCCATAGCATGCAGAGCCTCAGACACAATGGGGAGAGCTGGCTCTCCCCTAGTCCAGCTGACCATGAGGCTCCCTAAGTCATGTGGTCCATCAAACTAGTGGAACTAATCATGTCCTAGAATATACTACTTTCCACGATGTGTAGGAAAGGACAGCAGGAGGGAGAGATAGAAAGAGAGCAAGGAGATACAGAACCCGCCATGGAGGGAGGCTGGGGAGGGGGAAGGGAGGTGGGGACACAGGTGATGGGAGATGGGCACGGGTGTAGGGATGGGTGTTGAAACACTGTAGAACCAAAACTCAAGCATGGGCATCTTGTAATTGTATGTCTAAAGGTGGTGTAATAAAATAATAATTAAAAAAAAGAAAAAAAAAACAAACAATAAAGGGGCCGGAGTGACAGCCCAGCGGGTAGGGCGTTTGCCTTAGACACGGCCGGCCTGTGCAGTCCCCGGTTCGATCCCCGGCATCCCATATGGTCCCCTGAGCACCGCCAGGAGTAATTCCTGAGTGCAGAGCCAGGGAGAAACCCCTGAGCATTGCCGGGTGTGACCCAAAAAAAAGAAAAAAAGAAAATGGGAAAAAAATTCAGAGAACTATATTTTGTCATTACTGCCCGTGCCCAATTAATTGTTTTACTATAGTTTTCTTAAGATTGTTTTCTTTGAGGGCTGGGACTAAGTTCAAGGCGGTCTGAAACACAGGTCAATTTGCATGGGGCCCTAAGGCCAATCAAGGCGGTCTGAAACACAGGTCAATTTGCATGGGGCCCTAAGGCCAATCTTCGGGCCTGGGTCTCCAGAGAAAGGCATGGCTAGCACTGGAAGTTCTCAAGCACCTACTGATCCCAAGTCTTGAAGGGGCCAAGCATAAAGTGTCCAGCCAACAGAGACAGGCTGAATATTACTAGGAATGGTCCCTAGATTCCTAGCACTGCTTGGGGCCTGCCTCTCAAAAAAGTTATTTTCTCTATAGCTACTAACCATCAGTCTAGAATCTTCTGGTTCAAATCCCCTGAGCACCACCATGGTTCAACAGAGTAGAGTCATATTGAGGAATATTCCCTATGCACAGTCACGTATGACCCCAAAATAGACAAAATAAAATAAAACTTAAACTAAAGAAAGAAAATATGAGGCAGAAGTAATATAAACATGCATTTTTTTTCTGAGTGACTAGTATCTGAAATATTGCTGTGGAGAGACATTTCCCAGTTCTAAGCTTCGGGCCATGTGGTGATGGGGATTTGATCTGGGTCTCCTGAATGCACATTCATGCAGCCTATTCCGTTCTCTCTCCAACCTCTTAAATATCTTTCCATTTTAATAGCAGGAGTATCTGGCTATTTTATAAAAACTGAGGGTAAAAATGTTCACATCATGGCCCCCAAAAAAAAAATCAAACCCTCAAAAAATATTCGTTTTAGTAAATAGCATAGCCTAGAAAACAGTGTTTTTCCCAAGTGCAAAATTGACTATGCTCCCACTCAGCTATATAGCTGAAGTATATAAAAGCTATAAAAGGTAAAATGCCTGCATGCTTTATAGAGAAAAAGTGGGGCAAATGCAGAGTAAAACCTGGCAGAATCATATAAGCTTTTATACACACAATTCTAGATGTCCCAAACAAGTCATTAACAGCAAACTACCAAGTACACCCTACTCATTGGATCATTATTTTTAGAAAATGAAGTATTGTGTTAAAACCACTCTCATGCTCAGTCTAATGCTAAATGTTGTCATTTATTTCAAGAGCAAACTTTTCAATATGAGTTAAAGTAGCCATAATTTTGAAGTTTTACATCTTCAAGTTTCTGAACTTCATAGTAAAAATCAAAAAGTGTGATAATAGTGTAAAGGCTTATTAATAACTATAGAGGAGGAGGGATTTTTGGCTCCCCCTCGGGGAGATACCAAGGCCCCAGGCTCAAGGGACCCCCTGTGGGACTACTGTAGCCTTAACATTCGTTGGCGGTCAAGGGGTGGCCATGGCAGCAGAGGCTGGGCCTAGATGGTCCCCAGCAGACCACCAGAAACTGCTATTCATTAGTCCAGAAGCCCTCATCCAGGATGCTCTCCTGGGGCCCCTATCTATATTCTCCGCCAGGTTCACAGCCCTGGCCTCAACTGTCTTAACAGAACTTTGAGAGGCTAGTGCTGTGCCTTTAAGATCCCACACTATTTTGACATAAAATAGAAACAAACAGGCATTTCATTGCTTCCTCAGTTTTCTTTACTATGAAATATGGAGATTATGGCTTTTTGATGTTCTTTTGGTTCTAAACTAATATGTACTGTCCAACCCACAGAGCCTGGCTGAGTATTGCTAAGTTGGCCCCCTAGATTCCCTGAGCACTGCTCGGGACTTGCCTCTCAGAAATTCTTCTCTTTATACCTACCTGCTATCACCCCTATCACCCTAGAATCTTCTGCATGCCTGAGTTTATTACATTAAAGAGAAATGAGAAAAATACACAATTTATTTCCTCTTATAACCACTATTTGATCATTAAGTACCTCCCAAGTAGTCAAAAAAAAAAGGGGGATATTACACATGACATGTAAAAATCATGAAGAAAAAAAACACCCAATATTCTCTATAGAGGGTCAGGGATAAGCTAAGTGATAGAGCACTTGGTTTGTAGGTGCTGAATTTGGCCCTGGGTTTAACCTCCAGCACTACAAAAAAAATTTTTTAATTGAAAAAGTACTGAATGTATCCATTTCTGAGCTACTAGTAAGAAAGCACTACTGAAAATAACCACCTGTACCAAACAACCTGCTGTCCGAGTGTCTCATAACAGAACATGAGCATATTTTGATGTCCAACCTGGAATTTACAATTGCCCGCCAAAAACTGCCCCGAAAAGGAATCAGCAGGGACTCAACCCAGGAGAAAGCCTCCCACAGTAAGTCCCCACAAGTCTCCCAGGAACACCCGTGGCCAAAATCCATCTTGGCCAAGGGATGCACAGTACGAAGAGACCAGATACGGACCCAATGGAGCTGACTGGACTCTAAACCAGAACGGTTCATTCCCCTTGGAAGCCTCACTGCAAATCAAGAGGAGAGTTAGTGCCTACCACCCCCACCCCACAGAGCACCCCTTTCCAATAAAGCCTTGAGCTTTATGAGTATATGGATTTTCCACAGGTAAATCACCTACAGAGTGTTAAACAAGAATCTTTCTTGAGAGGAAACCCCCTGCAAAATATTCCTTGAGAGAACTTTAAGAATACTCTAATCTTTGTGCTTTTATATGTATTTTTTTAAACTGTCCAAATAAATATATTTTTATTTGAATTTTAAATAGAAAAAGCAAATTTTTTCCTTTATTTTTTTAATTAAACATTTTATTATACCACCGTGAGATATACAATTACAACGTTGTTCATGTTTGGAGGTTTCGGTCACATAGTGTTTGTTTAGGGATCTTTCTTTTATATACATTCTCTTTCAAATTAGCCCTTAAAAACAAGTTAACTATATATATATACAGGAATATTATTTGAGATAATAATATTATAATATAATTTATATATAAATATAAATATTGGGTCATTCCCATGTCCTAATATAATGGCTTGAGGCTCTTTATGTTCCTGGAGCAAGCAGATGCCTTTGGGTTCTACTAGCATGAGACAGGGCGTATGGAGATATTACTGGTGCCCGCTCTAGCAAATAGATGATCAACGGGAAGATAATGATAGTGATAGTGATATATATGTGTGTGTGTGCATATATATATATTATATTATATATATATTATATAATAGCCTACGCATGCCATTTTTTTTTGAATGGACCTTGTTGTTTATAGCTTGTAACTTGCTGATGTTTCTACTCAACTCCAGTTACAAAGTCAATGGGGTCTGAGAGATTTCCAGTCGCTCACTAGATTTGGTAGTTATTAAACTACCAAGTTTGAGAGTTCACAAGCAGATAATAATTGCACTCTTCAGTTTTCTACATCCTCTCGCTTCGCCTCTGGAACTTGATCTCAGTCCCCAACCTCTTTCAACTTCTCAGCCCTGTGTAACTGCTGCTTTCTACTTGAGCTCTATCAGGTTCCTTTGGAAAATTCCTTCAAGGAATAAAGAAAACAGAAAAACAGGACGATCATATCACCAGTTTTTCTTTTCTCATGAAACAGAGCTGTTACCAAGGTCTCCAAGGTCTTTAACTTGCTGCTTCTAAACTTGGTCAAAATTTTACGCTCTGTTTCAGTAAGATTCATAGGCTGTGATCTAATAAAAGGCTATTTGATTTTGTTGGTTTTTAACTTCTGAAAACTGTGTCTGGTTCCTTTCTACA
Organism: Cryptotis parvus; assembly: GCA_021461705.1. NCBI lineage: Eukaryota > Metazoa > Chordata > Mammalia > Eulipotyphla > Soricidae > Cryptotis > Cryptotis parvus. Next base: position 58,329 of record JAJIBD010022174.1, read on the forward strand.
TGTTGTTTTTAAATACTTTCCTTAGATATTTCAAGTTGTCATAATTTGTACATTTATATTCTTAAAATCTACATCTAATAATCTTAAATCTGAAGTCTCTTAAGTTCTGATTCTGCCATTTATTCTTGCTGGTTCTTGCTCTATTTTATTTCTTCACGTACCTTGTTATCTTTGACAATTCTACATGAAAACACACATAGAGTAGTAGCTTACTATATTTGTAAAAGCTTACCTTTCCTGATCATGTTGAGTGAAATTAGTCAGAAGAGAGAAACATAGAATGACTGCATTTATTTGCATGACACAAATATATCAGGTGATCTTACCAAAAGTGGAAATTACCGCAAACGTGAGGGAGTCAGAGGTTCGGTAAGACAGAGAAGGGAACATGTGTGAATAAATGTCAAAAGGGCTGATTTCAACATAGAACTGAACATTAAATACAGGCAAAAAAAAAGCACAGGATGGCTTCCAAGTGCATGTAGTGCAACCCACAATGTGTAGGAGAAGGAAGGGAGAGAGAGGGAGAAAAAAAGAGATAAAGAACCTGCCATTTAGGCAGGCTATGGGAGGGGGAGGGAATCGGGGACATTGGTGGTGAGAAATGGGCACTGGTGGAGGGCGGGTGCTGGAACACTATGTGACCGAAACCTCCAAACATGAACAACGTTGTAATTGTATATCTCACCTTGGTATAATAAAATGTTTAAATAAAGTAAAGCTTACCTTTCCTTTGTAGGAGACTACTAGATCTGACTAATTCCAACCACCTTAAGCAGCATGTATCTGTGACACAGATGTGCACAACAGCATGCTTCTTGGTTACAGCTCTCTACTTTTCTTATTCTGCTCGATATTAAGGCAAGTCTCTATTTCGTTCCTATCTTTACAGGCTCTCATACCAAAGGGTGCTGTCTCTCAGAGCTTAAGTGCTTTAGAAGCACTTAAAAATACATTGACATAGTATGCTTTTTTAGCTTCTTTGGGAAAGTTGACCTGAACCATTTAACTTATTATTTCAAGAGACCAAACATCCCAGGTTCCCTCCCAACATTTCAATTTTCAGCATTTCAGAGACAGCTTTTTTAAAGCATAAAGCAGGGTGTACCCAATAACTATCACTCACTCCTGTATCATTCAGAATACTTAACATTCTATTAAATGATCCTGTTTACTTATTTTTTATTCCCAACTAAGATATTAACTGCAGTAGTAAGTAATGCGACCCTAGAATTTATCTCAGTTACTGACATAGTTATTCAAAACATAATGAGCGAATGTTAAATCAATAGGCTATATTACAAACTGAAACTACCAAATAAACTAGCAAGACCTCACAACAACCTGCATGTCCTCTTTTAGATAAACCTCTAATTTCTAACAGTATAATCAAAATGAACCAAATCTGATTCCCTCTCATACTCTTTATGCTATCATTATGTTGCAGAGAACAGCCAACTACAGAGAAATAAAACATAATGTTGGTGTTCTGAAGAGTTTTCAATTCTCATACTATGAAAATATCCTGAGTATAGTATCACATAATGCATATTATGGAAATCCTATGGTAAACTGATTAATACTTATCACTATCACTATCACTATCTTCCCGTTCATCATCTATTTGCTAGAGCAGGCACCAGTAATATCTCCATATGTCCTGTCTCATGCTAGTAGAGCCCAAGGGCATCTGCTTGCTACAGGAACATAAAAGCCTCAAACCATTATATTAGGTCATAGGAATGACCTAATATAATTGTTACAGATATTTGGCATATCAAATACTACACGAGCAGCTTGCCAGGCTTGCCATACGGGAGGCATACTCTTATAGTCACCTCCAAATAAAGCATTTATTGATGAACTGCGCGGGCAGCAAGCAGCTGCGCAAGCCAGGCTGTGATGGACTGGTCTGCTGGGTGGAGTTCTGAAGAGAGGGAAGTCCAAATATGGAAAATGGCGGCTCCCATGGAGTGGGGGTGGGGGTCGTCTGGCTTGTTGTGAGGCTCTGCTGGGGTGGCAGGCCAGGGCTAGAACCCGCCATGCCTCCCGGGCGGCTTATGAGCGGCTGGGCACAGGGTTATGAGAATTCTTTTTTTTAATGTATTTATTATACCACAATGAGATAAACAATTACAAAAATGTTCATATTTGGGTTACTTATGAGAATTCTTAAACATGAAGACCATCAAATGTGATAAAAAGAGAAATGTTAATGACTGAGAAAAACTGTCTTTGTTATATTTAAATTTGTTGTTATCTACACACTTGAGAATAGTTCAACGATAAAATCAGATATGTTTGTTTAAATTTCTCCACTGAAAACCAGAGATCCAACAGTTTAATAACCATACTGGTTAGGGATCTTTTATCTGAAAAAAAAAGTAACTAAAAAGGGCTGCTGGAAAACAAACCTCCTACTTCAGCAGGTTATGTAACTTTTTAGTTTCCAATATAAAGGACTACTATCAAATTTAAGCAAGCCATACTATATTTTGAAGTACTATGATTAATGTTACAAAGAAAATGTTTTCATTTAAAAAAAAAACAAACCGGGGCCAGAGTGATAGTCCAGCGAGTAGGGCGTTTGCCTTGCATGTGGCCGGCCCTTGCCAGCCTGGGTTTGATCCCTGGCATCCCATATGGTCCCCAGAGCCCACCAGGAGTAATTCCTGAGTGCAGAGCCAGGAGAAACCCCTGAGCATTGCCGGGTGTGACCCTGTAGGGGCCATAGAGAGATACAGCAGGTAGGGCACTTGCCTTGCACGTAGCTGACCCAGGATTGATTCCTAGCCTAGCACCACACGAGGTCCTCTGAGCACTGTCTGGAGCAATCCCTAAGCACAGAGCCTGGAGTAAACCGTGAATCTTACTCCAAAGCCCTGGTGTGGCTCCCAAAACAAAACAAAACAAAAAATTAAGATGTGAAGTAATCACATTCCTTTCCTAAGGAACCTTACTCAGGTTTCAGATTTCAAGAAAAAATCAGTATTTAACAAATATATCATTGAACATTGAACACAGTCTTGGACTGCAAATGGACTTTCTTTTATAATGTTCTTAGTTTTTCTTTTCTCAAACCTACTTTATTATAGTACTACAGTCTATAATTAATACAGCACACAAAAAAATGTGTTACTTGTTATTTGTTACTTATATTATTGAAAAGGTTCCTAGTCAATAAAGGCTAGGTTTGGGGTTGGAGGATGGGGACAAAAGCGACAGAGACACTGGAGACTGTATTCGGGGAGAGGGCTTGGCAGGACAGGAGGGAGTAAGTGGGGTGGGAATCCCAAATCCCTCTATTGTTCATGGGTCAACTATACTTCCTTTGTTATTTGAGATATAGGAACAAAATATTGCAAATAAAATTATTAAATAGTAAGCATCTTATTTTCTTAAATACAATACCTATTTTGTGTAAAAAAAGTCTGAAACATTAGTTTTACATAGCCCTACTTGCTTAATCAAGTAAGTAGGGCTATGTAACCCAACTATAGTCTCATATCTCACAAAAAATTAAATTAGGTTTTCACACTTTCCTTTCCAAACCAGCACCACTGTTAAGTATTTTCAAAGAAACTAAATCCTCCCACAGAAGGGAAAAACACTTTTGTGTTGAAAATCTTAATCTTACAGTAGGGTTCTACTCATAACTATTATAGAATTCACCAATGTAGATTTGAGGCTGGTGGTGCTAAAAGAGTTAATAAGTGCAACTGAGTAAAGAAATTTTGCTAACAATAAGGAAGTTAAGAGAAACCATGTGTATTATCTTATTTCACTAATATCACCAAAGGCACCCACCCGCTGAAAAACACCAAAAAGCATAACGCTATAAAACTGCATTCTTGTAGGGAGGTTTTATGCATTTTTTTGTTTAGTTTTCATTTTTGCTTTTTGGGTTATACCTGGCTATGCTCAGGGGGTTACTCCCGGCTCAGCACTCAGCGATCACTCCTGGCAGTGCTCAGGGGACCATATGGCATGAGAGAGATTGAACTGGCATGCAAGGCAAATATCCTCCCTGTTGTACTATCGCTCTGGACCTAAAACTGCATTCTTAGTGGAACATCATTGGGTATCTAATATAAACACAAGTTTACTAAATTGCATGAAGGAAATGCAATCATACTGAATAGTTTACATGATTATAAAATTATATTTAGGTTTTCTCTCTGTTTAACTTGTTGAATGTAAATTTATATAAACCTACAATGATACTTTATAGATGATGCAATGCCTTCAAAAAAGGAATAGGGCACATTCTTAGACACAAGTATAAGCTATGTCAATATTCTTATCTTTGTATGATTTAAGTATTGTTAGGATACAATGGTTTGACCTATGTGTATAGAACCTACATGTGTCAAAGAGGAAACATATAAATCTGCATTTAAAAATGCCTTAGAAGAGAGTAGGTAACCAATGTTTAAATTATTCAGAAGTGAAGACAACAAATCATTAAAACTGCATGCCCAAGCATATGGGTAAGCAGCAGGGGGAAAATACCACTGCTGTATTTCTGCAAAAGAAAAATAATTTTGACCGAAGCACCAGATAGGCTTGTATAGTACATACAAGGCACATCTTCCCACCCCTCAAATCCTCTTGGGTTTTTAATTTCAAAACTACTGTTGCATAAATGCCCAACAGAACCTTTTATCACAGAGGCTATTGAAATGCGTGAAGCTTTTTTTTTTTTTTTTTTTTTTGGTTTACATTTTTTTTTAATTTTATTTTTTATTATACCACCGTGAAACACACAATTACAAAGGTGTTCATAATTGGTTCTTGGTAATACAATATTCCAGCACCCATCCCTCCACCAGTGCCCCATTTCCACCACCAATGTACCCTCCCCGCCCGTCCCCACCCGCCTTAATAGCAGGTACCCCAGTTTCCTCTCTTTCTCTCTCTATCTCTCTCTCTGTCTCTGCATCTCTCTCCCTCTTATTTTACACATTATGGCTAGCCCTGCAGATATTTAGAGTTTGTCACTTAAGTCTCTTTGTGTAAATTCAGTGGTGAGTTTTAATCTGCCATTACCATTTCCCATATTTATTAAAACACTGGTATCTATATCCTATTAATGAATGCAGTCATTCTATATCTGTCCTTTTCCTTCTGACTAATTTCACTCAGCATGATAGACTCCATGTCCATCCATTTGCAGGTAAATTTCATAATTTCATCCTTTCTGACAGCCGCATAGTATTCCATAGTGTAGATGAACCACAGTTTCTTTAGCCAGTCCTCTGTTCTCGGGCATTTAGGTTGTTTCCAGATTCTAGCTATAGTGAATAGCGCAGAGATGAATAAAGAAGTACAGATAGTGTTTCTGCTATGTGTTTTTCGGTCTCTAGGGTATATTCCCAGGAGTGCTATTGCTGGGTCAAATGGGAGCTCAATATCTAGCTTTCGGAGGAATGTCCATATTGTTTTCCAAAAGGGCTGAACCAGTCGGCACTCCCACCAGCAGTGGATGAGAGTCCCTTTTTCCCCACATCCACGCCAGCACCGGTTGTTCTTGCTGTTTTGGATGTGTGCCAGTCTCTGTGGTGTGAGATGGTACCTCATTGTTGCTTTAATCATCAGGGAGATGCAAATCAAAACAACAATGAGGTACCATCTCACACCACAGAGACTGGCGTGAAGCTTTTTTAGAGCTTCGTTCCTTCGCTTTCCCCAAGATTTAGTACTCAGATAAGGAAAAGCCAAAACAGAAAGGCTTGATGATGTGATTGTACTAGTTTGGAGGGTGACAGACATCTTTTAAATCTCTTAGAAAGCTTTAACCTTTCTGAGAAAAAAACCACCTGCTGACATTTTACTGGCTGGGCCAAAGCAGTACTTTAAGAACCAGTGATAAGAACCAGGTCCCTGGAACCAGCCAGTGGAGATGGCCCAGTAGAGGCCCTTCTGGCCTCTAGAGCGCCTCCCTGCCCTTCATCACCACACCAGAAAGTCCACCCCAGGACATTTCTCTGCTATTTTCTGCGCATTCCACGTATGTTCACTGCATGTTCTTCAACTGTCCACTTGTGATAGTTTCCCTCATGAGTTTCCCTTAAAAATTACTAGAATATTTATTCACTATATGGTGTCTGCCGCTGCTGGGCATAAAACTAGACCCTCCTCTCCTTCTTTGAAGTTGTTCTCCAGTCCGTGCCACTGGACATCCTTCCCAATTAGTTTTTGTTGCTAATAAAACTCCTCTTTTCTATTCAGTTGTTCTTGTGCTTTTTCTGGGAAGACAAAGACAAGATAGTGTATACATAAAAGGGGGGTGGGGGGGAAATCAATGTATCATACCGAAGTCCAAGGAACTTTCAGAGTGTGCACTAACTCAAAATAGGAAAGTTCCCAGAGTTGAAAGTCTCTTTGGGACTCAAAGTATTTTTAATAATTTTGGTTACTTACTAAAATGCATTTTCTTTCTGGAGAGGTATTCTACACATATATTGTCTTTTCTTGATATTGAAGGGCGGCAGAATAAATTACCCAAAATTACTAAGAGTCCAGTAACTATGAAGCTTTAGTTGTTATTTTGAGCTAAAGATGCTTTTTTAAAAAGTGGGCAAATATAAGGAAAGACTTTCCTTACACGCCTGAAGTCAGAGTTCAAAGGTCATAAATTATCTACCCACAGGAAAAGGGACTAAAAGACAGCACCATTAATAGATAAAACTTTGTGACAAACTATCATATCTCCCATGTGTGAAAAGGTGACAGAAGTGAGGTATTTCCAAATGGGACTGGGGACGGAGATAGTTCAAAGGGCTGGAGTTCATGCTTCACATGCCAGAGCTCTGGGTTTCTTGCCTGGCACTAACAGAACAACCCCTGAGCACCAAACCAAGAGCAGTCAAGTATCACCAGGTGTGGCCCAAAAAACAAAATTCAAAAAGTTAAGTTAAGGGGCCGGGTGAGCCCACCTGGGTTCGATTCCCTGGCATCCCATATGGTCCCCCAAGCACGCCAGGAGTAATTCCTGAGTGCAGAACCAGGAATAACCTCTGAGCATTGCTGGGTATGACCCTAAAGGAAAAAAAGAAAACTACGTTAAATGGGGAGAGATTTAATTATGGGATTGGGGACGGGGTGATTTAATTATGGAGTTAGAGGTGACTACAAGAGTATGCCACCAGCATGGCAGAGCCTGGCAAACCTCCCGTGTCATATTTGATATGCCAGATACCAGTAACAATTATAGACCTTATTCCCATGACCTGATGGAATGGTTTGAGGCTCTTTATGTTCCTGGAGCAAGCAGATGCCCTTGGGCTCTACTAGTATGAGACAGGAAATATGGAGATGTTACTGGTGCCTGCTCGAGCAATGACAGTGATGCAGTGATAAGTTAAATGGGGTGGGGCAACCACAGCAGATAACCACTTTGCTAAACTGAGCCAGACCTTTTGAGTCTGCTAATCAGTAACTGATTCAGGATCACTATTTGGAAACAAGAATGAGGATAGACACTGTGCTTGAACAGACTGATAAACGGGAGCTTTTACTTCCATTAGTGTGTCTTCACCTTACTACGACCTCATCCTTCTCTATTAACCCCCTCTAGAGTTTGTTTCATACTGGGACATCCCTTAGGTTTCTGTGCAAACTTGGGTGCCCTAAAATGCAATTCTTTAATTTCAAATAAGTACAATTACTGTTTAATTGCCAACTCCTTTTTAGGTTAATGTACATATTCTTCTAAGGGGATATTTATCTTTTCAAGAAAGGTTTTTCTAAAAACCTTTTTTCCCTGGGTCTCATACATGCATATACACAAGAAATGCATCTTAATCTGTCATTTATTATTAATGACAGCTAAGAACTCTGAGGGTTTTTTGCTTCCCCTATAATACATTAGGATGAGTGTCAAAATGTCAAACTATGTTATTTTTATACATGTTATCATTTAATCCATATAACAATTCTATGAGAAAGGTCTTATTTCAATTTTACAGATAAACTGAGCCCTGAAAAGGTTGTTTAACTTCTTTGCCAAAGGAAGTAGCACACTGAGATGAAAGTTTAGCATAAATGTAATCATTTTAAAGTAAGATGTTCATTCAAAAAAGAAAATATTATCAGGTGTGTTTTTAGCTGACATATTTATACAGAGAGCTCCAACAGTAAAGGTAGGTCTCACTATATGCTGAGTCAAAATCTGTAAGAAATATAACACAGAAACTTAACTTGAACTCCAGTGTTGCTTTTTATTATTTTTATTTCTTAGAGAAAATGAAATGTAAAATATACCTGTGGTATAAATTACACTTTCAGGTATCTTTAAAACCTCAACCCCCACTTCTGATTTCTCCACTCCAAGAACTAGGATGATCAGTACATCTCAAGAGAACTGTGATCCACATACACAACACGCACACACACAACACAAGATTAAAGAACAAAAGAGAATAATTCATAACCAGGAAGACTGTGGTGAAGGAAAAAATGGGGAGACAAATATAGAAGATGAAAGAAAAGAGATGAAAAAAATAAGATAAAAAAATAAAAGGAATAATCAAATAAATTACATTTTTTATAAAAAAGGAGCCTTTGAGTCTCTAAATGAAACATAAAAGAAGCCTCTTAGGTAAGGAAATAACACCTCAGCGGGTATTGGGGGAACCTGGAGAGGAAATACAGTAGAGTGAAAGCAGTCTGAACATTCACTGACGAGTTTCCTGGCACTGCACACTGGCCTTCTGAGATGCCGTTTTGGAGTTAACGTCAGGCAGGAAAACATCTTAACAATAGCCACTGTGAAGTTTTCTACCAACTCTGGCACCATCCTCAGCACACTGAGACGTCCTATCTTAAATGCAAGCTCAATAGAAAAGCCTTGGTTCCTCACCTGGTAATGTGCACCCTCACATATGAAACTGGGGTTAAGAAACTGGCAAATGTTATTTGAATCAATATGGAACTGAGTCTCTCTTCCTGGAAATGAGAACTGTAATGGGGGTGGGGTGGGGGCATCAGTGGGGTAGCTGCTCAGAGCTGAAAGGATGGAGGAACGGTGATGGTGTTGGTAGACAATGGGTTGCAGTATTATACCCCTAAAACATATAGACATTTACAAGGATGAGATAGGAGCGCCAAAGACCAAAACACATGCCTTGAATGTGCTCGGCCCTGAGTTTTATCCCTGGCACACATGCCCCCCCCTTACACTCAGCACCACATGGTCTAAGCAACAGCATATGACAGGGCTCAGCCCTCTAGGTCCAAGCAATAGCATATCACAGGGCTGAGACTATCTGCTGTGAGGGTATCTGACCAGCATAACCAGACTGAGTACCGTCAGGGAATATCTCCCAGGACCTCGAAATATACATAGGAGGGCCCCTGAAAATAAACTCTCAATAAAAATTAAAATATAAATAATTTTTTAGAACCTCTACTCATGGCCCTCCGATTGATTACCAAGTGATTCCTGAACATATAGCCAGGAGTAAGCCCTGAGTACAGCTAGTGTGGACAAACAAAGAAAAAGTTAAAAATTATGATTAAAGAAAAAGGAAAAATATAAAACAAAAAATATACAGTTTTTAAATAGCAAAAATTTTATGAAGATGAACATGAAGAGAATTGCTATTAATAAAGAAGGGAGGGGGGCCAGAGCAATAGCACAGTGGGTAGGGTGTTTGCCTTGCACACAGCCGACCTGGGTTCTATCTCCGGCATCCCATATGGTCCCCCAAGCACCACCAGGAGTGGCTCCTGAGTGCAGAGCCAGGAGTAACCCCTGAGCATCGCCAGGTGTTATCCAAAAAAGCAAAAAATAAAGAAAGAAAGAAAGAAAGAAAGAAAGAAAGAGAGAGAGAGAGAGAGGGAGGGAGGGAGGGAGGGAGGGAGGGAGGGAGGGAGGGAGGGAGGGAGGGAGGGAGGGAGGGAGGGAGGAAGGAAGGAAGGAAAGAAAGAAAGAAAGAAAGAAAGAAAGAAAGAAAAGAAAGAAAGAAAGAAAGAAAGAAAGAAAGAAAGAAAGAAAGAAAGAAAGAAAGAAAGAAAGAGATAATAGTCTAGTCATTCGCAAAGAAGGTTTTTTGTTTTTTTGGTTTTTTTTGCTTTTGGGTCACACCTGGCAATGCTCAGGGGTTACTCCTGGCTCTGCACTCAGGGAATTACTCCCGGCGGTGCTCGGGGGACCATATGGGATGCCGGGATCGAACCCGGGCCGGCATGGGCCAGCTGCGTGCAAGGCAAACGCCCTACCACTGAATTATCACTCCGGCCCCTAATGTTATAAGTTGAAGGTGTGTGTTATTGACTAAGTGCTTATGTGATTTGTTTCATACTTTAGCAAAGACATTGTTATTATGCACCAGTTACATGATAGCACAATGTTAAGACCTGGCAGAGGAATATTCTGTGTAACCTCAAAATATCCCAGAGAGGGTGAGAGAGCTAAGTACGGGGTGAAGGAGCGGCCTTGCATACAGCAACCCTGGTTAGATCCCCTGCAACCATGTATGGCTCCTAAGCACCACCAGGAGTGATCCCAGAGCCCTGAGCACCACTGGGTGTTGGCCCAAATAAACTATATATAAAATATATTTTTATGTAAATATATTTATCTATATCAGATATATATCTGATATTTAACACATAATATATATCATATCTCCATGCAAGAGGAGGACTGCCTATATGGGAATGTTGCAGTTCCTTAAATTCTTGTTTATGTTTAATGTTTTTTCCCCATAGTTTTGACACTGGGCTACTACTTTTCAATGAAGATAGAGAACCTCTCCAAGTAAGCATGCAAATAAAGTGGAGGTAATAATTTTGATGAAATACTTTCAACATAGGCCGTCCCTAATATTCACCCTAGTCTTGAGTCATACTTTCCTGGAAGAGATAAATTTATACATTAGCAAATTCAAGTTTTGAAAGTGTTTTGCTTTATAACCTCTCTTTGCATCTTCAGGTGGCATGGTCCTCAACCTGTACACTATCTTCAAGAGAATATTTACGTGAGCAAATGTGTCCCACTTCTGATTTTATGTTTTACAAAAAAAAAAGTATCTATAGCAAGTTTTCCAGGGAGTTCCTGAAGTGCCTTATGGGTTCTATCTATGTAATCAAACTACATTAACTCCCTTCCCATACTCTGTCTATGTGTCGCTATAATCTTAGCTGTGTTTATCATACTCCGAAGTCATAGCAACTGAATGGCTGTGTTTACTAAAAGCTATATGCTTATTTTAGCATATAGCAGAGTCTGGCAAGTTACCCACGTTGTATTTAATATGCCACAAAACAGTAACAATTATGAACCTCATTCTCATGACCTAAAGGAATGGTTTGAGGCTCTTCCTGTTCCTGGAGCAAGCAGATGCCCTTGGGCTACACTTGCTTGCAACAGGACATATGGAGATGTTACTGCTCTTCTCCATACTTCGAGCAAATCAAACAGCAGGAAGACAAGTGATACAAGTGATACATCATATATATGTATATATATATATATATATCCCCTACTCGGGAAAAAGGATGACCTGGAAAGTCTCCAAAAAGAAAAGATTCCATACAGATGTTAGCAAGTATACTTGAATATTAAGCACAAACTACCTCTGACCTTAAAAACCAAGTTTCTGTGAAACTTCTCAGGATTCTGTGTGAGAATATCTGGTAAAATAAAGGAGAATAAGAACAGTGTAGTCTAGTACTGAAAATAGTGAATGGAACACGTGAAAACAGTGACATTTTTCCTTTTCTAGGTAATATGGGAAATAACATGAGGCTCTGCTGGGATGGAGGGGCCAGGGGCTACACCCGCCTTCCCTCCTGGGCACCTCACGGTCAGCTGCGCACAGGGAGAGCCGGTAGGAGCTCTACCCATGTATCTCACAAGAAGCCAGAGGAACCCCATGAGGGCTGCCATTTTCAATATCCGACTCCTTAGCTCATCAGAGCTCCACCCAACAGAGGATCTGACGTTCCCTATCTCACGCGGCCACTTTGCGGCCACGCGGTTCATCAATAAATGCACGAGATGAGATCCTAATAGTATCACATCCACACGGCAGAGCCTGGCAAGCTACTCGTGTCAAATCTGATATGCCAAAAACCAGCATCAATTATAGACCTCATTCTCATAACCTGAAGAAATGGTTTGAGGCTCTTCATGTTCCTGGAGCGAGCAGATGCTCTTGGGGGCTACACCAGCACTTGACAGGACGTAAGGAGATGTTACTGGTGCCTGCTCAAGCAAATCGATGAACAATGGGAAGACAAGTGATACAAGTGATGGGAAATAATGATATTCAATGCATGCTGGGTATATGTGAGTGTTTTAGGAGATCTGAAATAAAACTGTTCTTAACCGGGCCAGAGCAATAGTACAGAGTAGGGTGTCTGCCTTGCATTGTAGGGAAGAGAGGTAAAGGAAACCTGCTGATGCACTTCTGGGAAATAATAAAACTTAAGAGATTGTCTAGCTCTAAGCCCAAAGGCATGAAGACCACATCCCTTTGAAATACAAACCCTGAGCTCTTTAGAGAGGAGAAACTTTGGCACCGGAGTTGTAAAGTTGTTTGACCCTTGGTACATGGCCTCCCACGGATCACCAGGCACAGCCATCTAGGGTCTGCCACCCCCAGCACTGCCCAGCTAGCCCTTTTGGTTCTGGGCACTGCACTGAGCCACAGCCTAGATGGCTAAGAATCACCAAGAATGGCCCTTGGGTTCCCTGAGCACTGCTTAGTGATCCTCACCCCCCCCAAAAAAAAAAAAAACTGTACCTAATAAAATGGTTCTTCAACAAAATAAAATATAGTTGCCTTTTAAAATTTATGCTCAGTGCCAGAGAGATATCTATCAAGCTGAGTGCATACAGGAGGCCCGGCTTTGATTCCAGAACACCACTGGGACTCACCACCAAATGGGAGCTCGGAGTAGCCCAGAAGCACCTCCTGGTATGGCTCAAGAACCAAAAACTAAACAAACTAAAAAACACTAGCAGGTGGGAGCCAGGAAGATAGCTAAGTGGGTGAGAGGCCTACGGGTGTGCGGCCCTGACTTCAGCCCTGGTTCTGAGCACTGGCAAGTACAGCTCAGGTGAGAGGCCTCTGGAAGGCAGCAGACACAGTCTTCCCCAGAACTGCTAGGTATGGTGCCTATATTTAAAACAAAAAATAAGTAAACAGAGACAAAGACTTGATAACCTGATGACACCACTTACTTCCTTCTGGCTTGAGTTAACTCTCTCCTGAGCCAGGGCTATCGCTCAGCAGTAAAGCATTTTCCCTGCATGTGTGAGACTCAGGGTTAAAAAAAGAGTTAAAAAAATAAGAGTTAAAAAAATACACAGATATACTCACAATGTATTTTATTAAGACATTGTTAATGGAGAGCAATTTAAATGGGAACTGGTATTAAATAAAGACCTTTCCAATTTGACGGGACTGACTCACTGCCTAACCTCGTTTAAATATACGATCTTTGATATTTTATTAAGTGTGCTTCACATTCTAAGATGACCAAGCAATCACAATACTACCTCAGCAAATGACAGCACAATAGATGCCTTAGCTCAGGACATAAAATTATATAAATGTACGTTTAAAAACTATTAAGACAACATAACATAATAAAAAAATCCCTGAAACCATATATCAGGCACTGGTAGCACTCCACAAGAAGAAAACAGCCAACCCCATCAAAAAATGGGGAGAAGAAATGAACAGAAGTTTCCAAAAAGAAGAAATTCGAATGGCCAAAAGGCATATGAAAAAGTGCTCTTCATCTTTAATCATCAGGGAGATGCAAATCAAAACAACAATGAGGTACCATCTCACCCCACAGAGACTGGCACACATCCAAAACAGCAAGAACAACCGGTGCTGGCGTGGATGTGGGGAAAAAAGGGACTCTCATCCACTGCTGGTGGGAGTGCCGACTGGTCCAGCCCTTTTCCGAAAAACAATATGGGCATTCCTCTGAAAGCTAGATATTGAGCTCCCATTTGATCCAGCAATAGCACTCCTGGGAATATACCCGAGACCGAAAAACACATAGCAGAAACACTATCTGTACTTCTTTATTCATCTCTGCGCTATTCACTATAGCTAGAATCTGGAAACAACCTAAATGCCCGAGAACAGAGGACTGGCTAAAGAAACTGTGGTTCATCTACACTATGGAATACTATGCGGCTGTCAGAAAAGATGAAATTATGAAATTTACCTGCAAATGGATGGACATGGAGTCTATCATGCTGAGTGAAATTAGTCAGAAGGAAAAGGACAGATATAGAATGACTGCATTCATTAATAGGATATAAATAGATACCAGTGTTTTACTAAATATGGGAAATGGTAATGGCAGATTAAAACTCACCATTGAATATACACAAAGAGACTTAAGTGATAAACTCTAAATATCTGCAGGGCTAGCCACAATGTGTGAAATAAGAGGGAGAGAGATGCAGAGACAGAGAGAGAGATAGAGAGAGAAAGAGAGAAATCTGGGGTACCTGCTATTAAGGCAGCCTGGGGGGACGGAGGGAGGGGTACATTGGTGGTGGAAATGGGGCACTGGTGGAGGGATGGGTGCTGGAATACTGTATTACCAAGAACCAATTATGAACACCTTTGTAATTGTATGTTTCACCGTGGTATAATAAAAAAAATTAAAAAAAAAATCCCTGAAACCAACAAGGCAAATTTATAAGCCTCGCTTTACACCCAGATACTCACATATTTCAGTGTGTACGCTGAGTCAATATCTTTTTGGGTCACATCCGGTGATGTTCAGGTGTTACTCCCGGCTCTGCACTCGGGAATTACTTCTGGCAGTGCTCAGGGGACCATATGGGATACTGGAGATGGAACCCAGGTAAACCACATCCAAAGCAAATGCCCTACCCACTTTACAGCCTATCACTCCACCCCGACTGAGTTAAATCTTGCAGGTCTAAGGAGACGGCTCAAAGGGTTGCAGTCTAAGCTTTGCATGGTATCAGTTCAATCCCAACACCACATGGTCACCAGAAAACTGCCAGGAGTAGTGCAAAACAAACAAAAACCGGGGAGGAGGTGGGTGCAGCAGGGGGCAGAAGAGCAAGTCTTGCAAAATTAAGGCTAATGGCAAATAGCAAAAGCAAATAGTCATTTGCCAGCAGACTTTCCAAATAAAACTATGTGACTTTCAAAGGCATAAACAAGGGAGCAAGCCAGCAGTCAGACATCTTCTGGTAATAAAAACAAGAAAGAAAGATTCCCTTTTCTTGTAAGGTTAATAACCATTAAGTGAATAATAAGTAGTCTAGCGAGAAGAGCAGAGTTACTCTCCTTCCTATAATAAATATATTTAGGTAAAACAAAGTTTGACCACATGGTGATGTTTTGGTGTTCAAGAGAACAAGAGGAGGAAGGAGGTACTGGATTTGCTCCTTCCTTTTAAAACAGGAATACACATTCTGTCTTTTGCTGGAGGAAGCAGGCAGTGATTAGATATACAATTGTATAATGAAGAGAGCAATTTACTCATTGTTTCATGCTCTAGAAATAATATTCATTCAAATAAAATCCTTTTTAAAACAATCTGAATACGAGTCATTGAATTAGTCAAAAAGTAATGTTAAATTAGGTCCATGTGCTTCTTTTTACAGTGTTCTAGCTCTATCTTTGCTTTTAATCGAGAATAATCAATTATAATTATCCCTACCAAAGCCAGCGATTTAGGAAGCTTCCGTCTAACTTCTATCACATTAGGGAACATTCAGCATTGTCCTAATGAAAGCTCTGACAGTTCACGTTCTCACTCATGGGAATAAGCAGGCGATAGATCACTTCAATGGCAAAGATAAAAGATGAGATAGCAAGTTAGTTTGCCATGGCAACAACTTTTACAATTCTAAACAGATTCCTTTCTCCCATTTAAATATAAATGCCAGTTAAAGCAGCTGCTACAATGACTGACAAGTTCTCAATCAAAATCTATTACCATGAGGGTTTCCAACTTGGAATGTGTAATGATAACTGCTACTGAAGAGCCAACAGAAGCTCCGAACGCATCACACCAAACTGTTTCTACTACAGATATCTAAACGGCACCAGTTGAGTGTAATCTTAAATCATGTGTTCAATAAAATACACTTGGGTTTCATGCCAGAGAATTAAGACCAAAAGCACCTTAAAGATACATTTGTTGTGGCATTTAAGTTTGGGTTTGTAAAGCTGGATTACATCGGAGTTATTCAAGTTCTCTATAGTTGGTCAAAATACAGGCCTATAGAAATAATAGATTGATGGCATTATAATTCCTTGAACTCCATGTTAAAACAGTTTGGCTCCCACAGGAATATCACTTAAAAACAAAATTTCCAAGTTCAATTACCAATAAACACACACACACACACACACACACACACACACACACACACACACGAACATTTAAAGTATATGACAGAAAGCAGAAAATAAATAGTCCCTTCAAACGAACCTACCACTGTTAAAATCAAATACTAATGTTTACTTCAGATTTAAAAAAAAACACATATTTGTAATTCTCCCAACACAGTTCAAGTCATTTATCAACAAAATTATATTAATGATCAATAACATGTGAGTCAAAAGTTCTGGACTTGTCTTGAAGCAACCTATGATTTTACAATTTATCTATATATTAAAACGTTCAATTTAAATATATTACTACCTAGGACCTGTAGATCTGGCTTAGTAGAAGAGCACACGCCTTCAATATAGGCCCTGGATTTGATCCTTGATACCACTCCACAACTCCTAGCGTGCTAGGTCCTTCTAACGCCCCAACGAGGTATGCCCCGAGGTCTTGACAAACAAGTCATTGACCACGCATATCTGTCCTAGTCATCTGGACAGTATAGATTCACCACCAGCTGAGGAGAGGACGACCTCAGGGTTGATTAAGCACATGACTGGAACACAACAGACCACTTCTCTTGTCTTTAAGTTTGCATGACCTTTTTAGGATGAAATGTTTAAAATATGTTTTTCTTTAAGTTTATTAGCTGTATGAATTTCTGCGGGCTGTGACAAATGTAACAGCCTTGGAAGACTATATAATCCCTGCATGCTTTCTCCCGGGGTCGAACGTTCTCACTAGGACCTGCGTGTCTCAGCAAAGCAATCGGCTCCAGCTAGCTGGAATAAACCCTGTTTGTTATCGCATTATGAGTGTGATTCTTTGCCATCTGAGCGGGAAGCGGACAAATGAAGCGAGGGCTTCAACATGAGCTCGGCATCACAACAAACCAATCCAATCCTCAATTTCTTACCTATATGAAACACACACACACACACACACACACACAAATAGTGTAAGGAAAAGGTTGCAGTAACTTTGTAGTAGATATCATAAAATTAATACAACTATAAGCAATAAAAAGAAACAAAGTAATGGATATACTACTATCTAAATGCTTTTCTTCATGCTTTACCTTTTAGCCTTAATTTTTCTAAAGGGAGAGCTATGAACTAATCTTAAATCCTAAATAAAGGTATAGCAAGAATCAAGGAATATCTTAAAATCAAAGAATAAAGTTAAATCAAGGAATATGCCTTTTAGATTCTGTCAATGATCACGATCACGATCACGATCTTCCCGTTGATCATCTATTTGCTAGAGTGGGCACCAGTAATATCTCCATATGTCCTGTCTCATGCCAGTAGAGCCAGGGGCATCGGCTTGCTACAGGAACATAAAGAGCCTCAAACCATTATATTAGGTCATGGGAATGACCTAATATAATTGTTACTGGAATTTGGCATATCATATACAACACGAGAAGCTTGCCAGGCTTGTCGAGCGGGGAGGCAAACTCTTTTAAACACCTCCAAATAAAGCATTTATTGATGAACCGCGCGGCCGCGCCGCGTGGAGCCAGGCTGTGATAGGCTGGTCTGCTGGGTGGAGTTCTGATGAGAGGGAAGTCCAGAAGTGGAAAATGGCGGCACCCAGCGAGTGAGGAGCGGTGGTCTGGCTTGTTGTGAGGCTCTGCCGAGGTGGTGGGCCAGGGCTAGAACCCGCCATGCCTCCCGACTGCCTCATGAACGGCTGTGCACAGGGAGAGCAAGGAACAACTCTGCCCCATGTGTGAAAGTCTCTGGACCAGCATACCTGGGCCGGATTGAGGAAAAAAGCTTCGGCAGGGTGGGTGTCGGTGATCCGGGCAATGAGCTCTGAATATCTGTCAATGAGCTCTGAACATTGAAAATCCAATCTGACTAATTTCACTCAGCATGATATGAGCCAGAGTGATAGCATAGCAGATAGGGTCTTTGCTCTGCATGCCGCCACCCAGGTTCGATCTCCTGCATCCCATATGGTCCCCCAAGCACTGCCAGAAGTAGTTACTGAGTGCACGGCGAGGAATAACCCCTGAGTATCGCTGGGTGTGACCCAAAAAAACCCAAAAAAAATTAAAATTAAAATTCCAATATATAGTTAGAACTATAAAATAATATCCCAAAACCAAAATAAGATTCTTAAATTACATGGCAAGTAACAAGATTTAAAGATATAAAATATAAAAATTTCTTTTCAAAAGTCCTTAAGTACTTGCAAGAAGATTAAATATAAGGCTCATATGGATATACTAACAAAATTAATCCTGAAAGTTACAGAAAACTAAGTAACAAGCTCCTTGAGGTAGTCAGGGTCAAGCCAGTTCTGGAACTGTAAATGGAAGGATGAAATGCTTTAAGAAATTCTGTTCTGGACTAGAACTGAGTACTGAAAGTAGGGAAAGGGTGTATATTGCAAATTACAATGCATTAAAAAAGAGGTAAAAAAGAGAGAGTGGGGACGGTGGGGGTTGAGGGAGAAAGAGAGAGAGAGTGAGAGAGAGAGAGACAGTAAAGAGTAAATAAAGAAGATTGCCTGCTACAAAGGCAGGTTGGGGAGGAGGGGCTGTGGAGAGGTGGGAAGGAAACTGGGCACATAGGTGCTGGGAAAAGTGTACTGGTGGAGGGATGGGTGTTGGAACACTGTATGACTGAAACCCAATCATGAACAGCTTTGTAATGGTCTATCTCATGGCAATGCAATAAAAAAAATGAGGGTGAGAGGGAGGGTGGGGGAGAGACAGAGAGACACAGAGAGAAAGAGAACCAAGAAACTGACTTCCATCAATCAGACCTCCTGGATAATCAACCCGAACAACCCTACCCATCTTCAGAGAATCCATTTAAAAGGTTCTAAGACCAAAGGCTTTGTACTCCAAGGAAGCCAAAGATCATAAGCGCTTGGAATCCACTCTAAGAAAACAAGTAACTTAAGAATCTCGGACCAAAAAAGAAGCACAACGTATGGCAACTGAAGGTAAGACTACACTGCTGCTTTAGTGGATTTGAATAATGACACTGCAAAATCATTACAGGGAAAACCGGGCCCAAAGAAAACAACTTCAAAGTCTAGCTTAAGTTCACTGAGGTGTAATTTACTTAAAACACATTAATTTCCAATAAACAGCACAAAGAATATTAGAAAAATAACTAAGTTCCAGGTTATGCCCTTCACCTCAAGAAACTCCTGGTGTGCTCTTTAAAATCCCCAAATTTGTCCCATGATAGTCAGTAATGTGCTAGTATTAAAAATTAGCTCATTTTCAAATTAGCCAGAAGGAGAGAGACAGTTACAGAATGACTGCATTTATCTGCATAACATAAATATATAGGTACATATTATGATACCAATATCCAAGGTCAAATGAAACATACATCAGGAGGTCTTGTCAAAGGGGGAAATTATCACAAACGTGTGGGAGTCAGAGGCTAGGTAAGACAGAAAATGGAACAGTGTGCTAACAATTGTGAGGGTACTAATGCCAACCTAGAACTGAGCATTAAATAGAGGCAAAAGGATACACATGACAACCCTTTAATGTATGTTCTGTAATCCATAGTCTGGAGAGGAAGGAAAAGAGAAAGATAGAGAAATGGAAAGAAATAAAGAACCTGCCATGGAGGAGGGCTGGGGGGAGGGGGAGGGAACCGGGGACGTTGGTGGTGGGAGATGGGCACTGGTGGCGGGATGGGTGCTGCTACACTGTATGACCAAAACCCAAATATGAACTTTTAATTGTATATCTTTGTAATTGTAAAAATAAAAAATTAAAAAAATAAAAATAAAAATAAAAAAAAACAAAAAAAAAATTAAAAAAAAATTAGCTCATTTTTTCTAGAATTTCTATTCATTCCTAATTTTGTGAGATGATCTGTCGCTCAAGCAAATGAAACAACATGTATATTTTCATACAACTGAGGATTTGAATTTAAGATTGAAATCAGGTCTGCCTGATGCCAAAGTCCAATTTTAAGTGACTTTTCAGAATATGGGTCTTACTCGCTTCCACATTCCTACTCACTTTTGCTTGCCTAACTTCTGAACAATAGCACTCCTGGGAATATACCCGAGAGACCGAAAAACACATAGCAGAAACACTATCTGTACTTCTTTATTCATCTCTGCGCTATACACTATAGCTAGAATCTGGAAACAACCTAAATGCCCGAGAACAGAGGACTGGCTAAAGAAACTGTGGTTCATCTACACTATGGATGGTTCATCTACACTATGCAGCTGTCAGAAAAGACAAAATTATGAAATTTACCTGCAAGTGGATGGACATGGAGACTATCATGCTGAGTGAAATTAGTCAGAAGGAAAAGGACAGATATAGAATGACTGCATTCATTAATAGGATATAAATAGATGACAGTTACTAAATGTGGGAAATGGTAATGGCAGATTAAAACTCACCATTGAATATACACAAAGAGACTTAAGTGATAAACTCTAAATATCTGCAGGGCTAGCCACAATGTGTAAAATAAGAGGGAGAGAGATGCAGAGACACACAGAGAGAGACAGAGAAAGAGAGGAAACGGGGGTACCTTCTATTGAGGCAGCCTGGGGGGGTGGGTGGGAGGGGGTGGGGTACAGTGGTGGCGGAAATGGGGCACTGGAGGAGGGAGGGGTGCTGGAATACTGTATTACCAAGAACCAATTATGAACACCTTTGTAATTGTATGTCTCACAGTGGTAAAATAAAAAATTAAAAAAAAAACTTCAGAACAGTTAAGTAACAAGCAGATACTAGTCAGAACTTGATAGAAACAAAAAAAAAATGAAACACCCGTTTAAAATAATTAATCCATAGGTCTTGGTCATTAAAAGGAAAAAGAGATGAAACCTTGAATGTTACTGCCTAGTCTCAAAGATTATCCCAAGAAACGCATTAACTATAAAGGGAAAGAGAATAGCTTTACAATGGAGAAATGGAAGAAATTACTTTGGCCAAGTGATCAAGGTCAACATCATTAGTAAATAAAATATTGAATTCATCAATCTAGTGATTGATGAATCATTGTCATTTCTGTGACATTTTTGTCAGAAATGCAAAACTTGTCTAATTATGTTAGGTCTAACTATTGAATAAACCCCAAATGCAGTTAAAGACAAAATTTTTTTAATTAAACATTTTATTATACCACCGTGAGATATACAATTACAATGTTGTTCATGTTTGGAGGTTTCGGTCACATAATGTTCCAGCACCCGCCCTCCACCAGTGCCCATTTCCCACCACCAATGTCCCCAATTCCCTCCCCCCATCCTATAACCTGCCTAAATGGCAGGTTCTTTATCTCTTTTCTCTCTCCCTCTCTCTCCCTTCCTTCTCCTACACATTGTGGGTTGCACTACATACACTTGGAAGCCATCATGTGCATTTTTTTTGCCTGTATTTAATGCTCAGTTCTATGTTGGTATCAG
Source organism: Cryptotis parvus (assembly GCA_021461705.1). Taxonomy (NCBI): domain Eukaryota; kingdom Metazoa; phylum Chordata; class Mammalia; order Eulipotyphla; family Soricidae; genus Cryptotis; species Cryptotis parvus. The sequence goes on from JAJIBD010022174.1 coordinate 80,100, forward strand.
CCCTTTCGATATTTATTCACACATGTTCCCTTCTCTGTCTTACCTAACCTCTGACTCCTCATGTTTGCGGTAATTTCCACTTTTGGTAAGATCACCTGATATATTTATGTCATGCAAATAAATTAAGTCATTCTATGCCTCTCTCTTTTCTTCTGACTAATTTCACTCAACATGATCCTTTCCATGTCCATCCATTTATAGGCAAATTTCATAACTTCATTTTTTTCTAACAGCTGCATAGTATCCCATTGTGTAGATGTACCACGGTTTCTTTATCCAGTCATCAGTTCTCGGGCATACTGGTTGTTTCCAGGTTCTGGCTATTGTGAATAGTGCTGCTATGAAAATAAAAGTGTGGATTGTGTTTCCTCTGTGTGTTTTTGGCTTCCCAGGGTATATTCCCAGGAGTGGTATGGCTGGGTCAAAAGGGAGCTCAATTTCTAGTCTTTGGAGGAATGTCCATATTGTTTTCCAGAAAGGTTGTACAAGTCAACATTCCCACCAACAATGTATGAGTGTCCCCTTTTCCCGCACTCCACGCCAGCACTTGCTGCTTTTACCCTTTTGAATATGGGCCAGTCTCCGTGATATGAGGTGATATCTCATTGTTGTTTTGATTTGCATCTCTCTGATGATTAGTGATGAGCATTTTTTCATATGCCTTTTGGCCATTCGAATAAAGAAGATAAAATTTAAGCATTACAGGGGCCAGAGTGATAGTACAGCAGTAAGGATGGCATGTGCCTCTGTACACAGTCAATCTGAATTTGATCCTCATTATCCAATATGGTTTCCAGGGTCCCACCAGGAGTGATCCCTGAGCGCAGAGTCAGGAGTTAAGCACTGAGCACTGCTGGTTGTAATCAAAAAACAACAACAAAAATCTAAGTATTATAGACAGCAGGAGAATAAAGATAAAGTAACAAAATCCAACAAGGTAATTGGATTGGACTGTATGAACTGGATTCTGATCTGCACTAATTCTGATTAATGCATATTATATTTGCACTAATAATTTTTGCATTAGTGCAAAACTATATGAAATTGAAAAGGTCAGCGGTACCTGGGACATGCTCCAAAGGGGACAGGCCAGCACTCACCCAAACTAGGCCTCAGAAGCCACTCAGTCCTACAATCCAAAGTTGCTGCTATAGGGCTGGAGCGATAGCACAGCAGGTAGGACATTTGCCTTTCACGTGGCTGACCGGGTTCGATCCCCAGCATCCCATATGGTCCCCTGAGCATCATTATTAGTAATTCCTGAGTGCAGAGCCAGGAGTAAACCCTGAGCACTGCTGAGTGTGACCTGAAAAAATAAATGCTGCTATGCCTTTGGCCAGACTCCAGTGCCTCAGGACTGAGCCTGATGGAGAACTTAGCCTGCTAAAAACTCAACTAGAGACCTCCTCAAAGTTGGGATGGGCTACCTCGCCCTACCTCCTTGGACTTCTGGAAGCCTCAGCAGTCATGCCCATATCCCAGAGCTGCCACGCAGTAAAAATTTTAACTCCAGCTGAATCGCCCAGTAAAAAATTCTGTATTTCCTAGGCTGCATGGCTGCATTCAAGGCTGTGTAACATCTTCAAACACTACAATACTGACAATCTAGTAGTAGCACACTAGATTGATGGGACATAACATAAAAGTTAATCAATCTCAACTAATAAAAACATTAACATGAAGGCTTAACTTGTAACAGCAGTTTAGTAATCCCTAAGGTAAGGAATTAATGTCCCCATGGTAAGATACAAAAATTTTTTACAGATTTTCTAAGAAAATATATTTTGATCACGCCATTAGCAATTTATTGGTAACAGGGCTGGAGTGATAGTACAGCAGAGTATTTGCCGTGCACGTGGCCAACCAGGATTCAATCACTGGCACCCTATATGGTCCCCCTGAGCACCACCACGAGTAATTCCTGACTGCAGAGCAAGGAGCAACCCCTGAGTATAGGTGAGTGTGATTAAAAAAATATATATTATACATACATACTATACATACATACATATGCATATATGTATATATGTAAATATGTATGTGTGTACTGATACATATTTAATATATTAATATACATCATATATTCATATAATATTTAAAAATAAAATTATTGGTAATAAGCAATATAAAATAAATTACTGTAGGCCTGCTACAAAGCCAGGTTTGATGGATGGGTAGGAAATTGAAGATAATGGTGGAGGGAAGGTGATAGTGGTGGGATTGGTGTTAGAATATTGGATGCCTGTAACAAAAATCATCATGAACAGCTTTGTAAACCATGGTGTTTAAATAAAATGTGGGAGAAAAATAAAATGATCTGCATTTACTAGTATTGTTCCAATGTCAATTTCCTACTTTCAATAGCTGTTCAATGGTAATAAAGATATTAATACTAGAATTGATAAGAGATAAAAGGAAACTATTATTTGTAGAACTTTTCTGTACACCTGAAATTAGTTCAAAATTGAAAGGCTAAAAGGAGTTTAAATATTTTTCTTTTTTTTTTTTCTTGGGGGTCACACCCGGCATTGCTCAGGGATTTCTCCTGGCTCTGCACTCAGGAATTACTCCCTGGTCGTGCTTGGGGGACCATATGGGATGCCGGGGATCGAACCCGGGCTGGCACAGGCTGGCCCCACCTGCTGGACTATCACTCCGCCCCAGGAGTTTAAATATTTTTCTGCAACTCAAACATCCTGACAGTTTTCAACAATGACTATAACCAAACCTATGACAAAAAAAACACATGTGGTCAATTTTTGTTAAATTAAAACCATATTAAGCATTTATTGAACACGCATTTAGTATAAAACAGCAACAACTTCAAACTATTTCTCATTTAATAAGTGACTTTGACAAATATAAGTTGAGATGCAAAATCTTTTTTTTTTAACATTTTATTATACCACCGTGAGATATACAATTACGTTGCTCATGTTTGGAGGTTCGGTCACATAGTGTTGCAGCACCCGCCCTCTACCAGTGCCCATTTCCCACCACCAATGTCCCCAATTCCCTCCCCTCCCATAACTTGCCTAAATGGCAGGTTCTTTATCTCTTTTCTCTCTCCCTCTCTCTCTCTTTTCCTTCTCTTACACATTGTGGGTTGCACTTAGAAGTCATCATGTGCATTTTTTGCCTGTATTTAATGCTCAGTTCTATGTTGGTATCAGCCCTTTTGACATTTATTCACACATGTTCCCTTCTCTGTCTTACCTAACCTCTGACTCCCCCTACGTTTGTGTTAATTTCCACTTTTGGTAAGATCACCTGATATATTTATGTCATGCAAATAAATGCAGTCATTCTATGTCTCTCTCTTTCCTTCTAATTTCACTCAACATGATCCTTTCCATGTCCATCCATTTATAGGCAAATTTCATAACTTCATTTTTTCTAACAGCTGCATAGTATTCCATTGTGTAGATGTACCACGGTTTCCTTATCCAGTCATCAGTTCCTCGGGCATACTGGTTGTTTCCAGGTTCTGGCTATTGTGAATAGTGCTGCTATGAAAATAAAAGTGCGGATTGTGTTTCCTCTGTGTGTTTTTGGCTTCCCAGGGTATATTCCCAGGAGTGGTATGGCTGGGTCAAAAGGGAGCTCAATTTCTAGTCTTTGGAGGAATGTCCATATTGTTTTCCAGAAAGGTTGTACAAGTCAACATTCCCACCAACAATGTGTGGAGTCCCCTTTTTCCCGGAGATGCAAAATCTTAAGAGGGCTAAATCAAAAAACAAAACCAGCAATTCTGAAAATTAGTAATTTTTATATTTTCTGAAAACCAAATACATTCTGGGTTTTTGAAAATTAAAAATTCATGGAGCCAGAGGTAAGGTTCATTCAGCAGGTAAGGTGCTTGCCTTGCACACAGTAACATAATGTCTCAAGTATTAGCTGCTTTTGTATTATGTTGCCAAAAACCCTAATGGCTTAAGGAAAATGGAAAATGAAATGATAATTAAATAAATTCTCAGTAATATGCTCTCAAATCAACTAATTTAGCACTATCTTCCTCCTCAAAAGGAAATTATCCAAATATTTCCTCGAACCCTAGAGTTCTAATGCTAAATGCATAAAGGATAGAGTGCAATTTTTTAAACTGAATCACCATGAATTACAAAGTTATTCTGGGTTTCAGGTGTATAATGTTCTAAACCAATCTCTTCATCTGTGTCTACCTCCCTCCTCCAATGTCCTGTTTCTCTCTTGCTTCCCTTTATGGCAGCCACTGGGGTTGATAGTCCTATTATTGATAGGGTACTACGCATATCACTTTGCCAGTCAGGACCCAGACCTCATCCAGAGTAACCACTTCCCTCTATCACTGTCAGTCATCCCTTCCCATCCTATCCTTCCTTGCTCCTCCGGTGGCAAGCTTTAGTAAGGGCCAGTTCTCTGGCTTTCATTTCTATTGCTTTGGGAATTTGCTATTACCCTACTACGAAGAGAGAGATCATTCTGGGTTGGTCTCTCTCCCTCAAACTTCACTCAGCATGATAGTCTCCAGATCTACCCCTGCAGCAGCAAACAGCGTAACTTCATCTTTCTTTACCCTAGTACTCCATTATGAATACGTATCACAGTTTCTTTATTCACTGTGTGTCCTTGGAAACTGGGTTGTTCCCAGGTTTGGGGTACTGTGAACAGCGCAGCAATGAACATTAGAGAGCACATTCTGTATTATGCTTTGGAGCCCTAGAGGTATATTTCAAGAAGTAGAACTGCTGGGTCGATTGGAAGCTCAATTTATAGTTTTTTGAGGAATGTCTATATTGTTTCCCTAAAAGCCTGGACTAGTCAACATTCCCACCAGCAGTAAATGAGAGTTCCTTTTCACCCGTACTCCTGCCAACACTAGTAGTTATTCTTTTGGGTGTGTGCCAGTCTCTCTGGCGTGAGGTAATATCTCACTGCTGCTCTGACTTGCATCTCCCTGGTGATTAGTGATGCAGAGCATTCTTTCATATGCCTTTTGGTTATTTGTATGCCTTCTTTGAGGAAGTTTCTACTCATGCCTTCTCATTTCTTTTCTTGTAAATGTCTATCAGTGCTCTAGATATCTTGGATATTAAACCCTTAATGACTTTTCCCAGTCAGTGAGATATTTCTTGTATTCTGGTCATCATTTCTGTCGGGCAGCCACTGGGGTCCCCAACAATATATCAGGAAATAAATTCCCTTCTACCTTTGAAGCCAGATGGGGCATGGATGAAAATTCGGGAGTCCAGCGCAATTCTAAAAAAGGCTTTTACTAAAACAAGCTCCTCAGCTATAATTCAAACTAATGGGATTTCCCATTAGTTGAATTATAGCTCTTGTTAGAACTTAGAACATGTAAGAGGACGAGAGTCTCCCACCAAAGGGATCCCTGTACCTCAAGACAGTCCGCTAATATATCCAAAAGTAATCCTAATCTTCAGGGAGGGTCATGTCAACAAAGATCAACAAATCAGCTTCTAGGTGTAAACCCTGTTTCAGGTCTAAACAAATGGTTATGCCAGAGAAAAAACCCTTTCTCTGAGATTACCTCTTATGTCAAGACACTGGAGAAAGAGAGCTGTTATAAAAAAATACACCTCAATAGATGTATAATCATGGGGAGAAACACACTATAATTTCATGGGTCTCAATGTAATCTAGACAATACCCACAAGATCCATCTATTTTCTATTCTGTACCAAGGTGATGCTGAGTGTCTTGTCCTCAGTTTACTAAAAGGGTGATGCTCGCCCTCTTGAGGGCAAACTGGCATGAACCTTCCTTAACCTTAAATGATAGTCTCAACGTAGCCCGGGTGGTAGTCTCCTGGTAAAGTCTAACTGTCCCACGCTGGGACCAGTGGCTATAAAGAGGAACTGTGCCCAATCTAGATAACATTGAAATCATAGTAGAGATTATAGTGATGTTTCAGAAGTTACTGAGTCAGAGTCAAAATGAGTCTAGTAACTGCCACACCCTCCACCATTGCTTACACAGGAGAGATCTCATTAGCATAAACCCCCACTTAAAAACATGTAGATTAAACTGTGAGTGGATTAAATAGCAAAGTTCCCAAGCTAGCTTGGTCTGTCATTTAACAATTTCCTTTGAGATGTAGAAGCTTCTTAATTTAATGATGTCTCATTTGTTTATCTCTGCTTCAGTTTTACTTGGTCAGTGGTATTTCATTCTTAATAAACATGCTTCTAGCGCCATTGTCTTGGAGAGTTCTGCTTACATTTTGTTCTATGTAACTATGAATTCAGATCTGATATAGAGGTCCTTGATTCATTTTTTATTTAACTTCAGATGAGAACAGTGTCTGAACTCATTTTTTTTTGTATGTGACTGACCAGTTTTCCCAGCACTTGTTGAAAAAAGCTTGATCACTTGACCACTTGACATCCCGTTGTTCATCGATTTGCTCGAGCTGGTGCCAGTAACATCTCCATTTGACCCTATCACGTGCCAGTATAGCCCAATGGCATCTGGTTGCTTCAGGAATACGAAGAGCCTCAAACCGCTTCGCTCAGGGTCTTGAAGAAGAAGTCTGACCATTTTGTAGGTGGGCAGCCACGTGACCTTTTGACATCTTGTGGGATCCAGTCGATAACGGCTCTAGTCCAGCGGTCGTCTCCAAATCGCATTACATGTCCAGCCCATCTGATTTTCGATGGCTTGGCAAATGAGACAGCGACCCTGACTCTGGAAAGCATTCCTTCTTTTTTTTTAAGTTCCTTTATTGAATATTAACTGACCATATATCAGAGGATCTGTCTCTGGATTTTCTTTTTTTTTTGATCATGTGAAAATCATTTTTTTTTCAATCCGCCCAGGTATGCTGAACCAGAGACTCTGAGACATGGGGCATAGCTGCTACTTGCTCTCCCTGTGCCCAGCTGCTCATGAGGTACCCGGGAGGCACGGCGGGTTCTAGCCCTGGACTGCCACCCCAGCAGAGCCTCACAACAAGCCAGACAACCTCCCGACTCCATGGGGGCTGCCATTTTCCACATTTGGACTGCCCTCTCATCACAACTCCACCCAGCAGACCAGACTATCACAGCCCGGCTCTAGTGGCCACGCGGTTCATCAATAAATGCTTTATTTAGAGGTGACTACAAGAGTATGCCACCCGTGCGGCAAGCCTGGCAAGCTACTCGTGTCGTATTTGATATGCCAAATACCAGTAACATTTATATTAGGTCATTCCCATGACCTAATATAATGTTTTGAGGCTCTTTATGTTCCTGGAGCAAGCGGATCCCTTTGGGTTCTACTAGCATGAGACATGACATATGGAGATATTACTGGTGCCCGCTCTAGCAAATAGATGATGAACGGGAAGATAGTGATAGTGATAGTAATCATGTGAAAATACATAATCCTTCTTTATTTTATTGTTCATCTGTTATAATTTTTATTTTTTCTTATTACAAAAGCAATATGAGTTCAATATAAAAAAATAAATGAATTAGTGGAAGAAAAGAAATTTAAATTACACAACCCACAGAGTGCTATTATTCATGTTAGCATATTGTGTTGTCTTCCAGATCTTTTATGCAAACATACATCTCAAGTGGGGTAATGTTATGCACATAGTTTTTATAATCACTTTTCCCACTTAATATGTCATGAACATCTTTCCATATCTGCAAGCAGTCAGCATCATTACAGGTTTTTTTTTGGTTTGTAGCTCTGTTTTTTTTAAGTATTTTATTATACCACCGTGTGTCTCTAGATTTTCAATTCTACACCACTGATCTGAGTCAGTCATTATTCTAGCACCACACTGTTTTAATTATTACCACTTTGTAGTACAGTTTGAAGCTGGAAAATACAATGCCTCCCATCTTTTTTTCTGTAGAATGTATTTTTTTAAAATAATTCAAATTAAAGCTATGCTACTAAAACAAGACAATTTGAAGCAATGAGAAATTAACGTAAAAGCAAATACACAAATAACAAAAGCAACCCCTAAACCTTTTCTGATATTAGTAAATACTATATGCATTATCACTTATTTTTATACATCCTTGTTTATACTTTGCCATTCCTAAAGAAGATGAATACAGTTCGTATTTAAGGTTATTTTCATTTTCATTATTGTTGCAGGACTCCTAAGGGCCGCTGCATCTGCTCTGAATTGCCTCCCGCAAATCACTCCGTAGATAAGGGGGTAGTCTAAATGTGGCAGTTTATCCGACCATGTATGCTGTACTAGCTGGTATAAATATTCTCCCATGCTATCACAATCATCGTGGGACTAGCTAGATCTTACCAGCATATTAGCCTGGCCACGTAGGACACCTAAGTAATTAGACCAGAGAGAAATGCTGTTTGCTTCCAAGCAAACAAGCATGGCTCCCTGATATACTCAAAGGCAACTAAAATATAAAACTACAATGAAGTAGAGGAGACTTGTGAAGGCTTGGAGAAATATTTAACTGGCATTGGTGTTGGTCTTTGGTACAGTGACATGCCATCTCAGAAACCCCCTTCTCTACATTTCAGAGGCATTCCGGCTCAAAACATTAGCACAGTAAAGGCCCTAGGTGAGATGCAGGGAGGGATTACCTAAGGGCATTGCACCCTCCCTGCTTTCCATAACAATGGGAGGAAGGTCTGAGTTACAGGGATATAAACTAGCTGGTTCCAGCTCTCCCTGTCTTCTTCCTTGTGGGATCTCACCTTGTGAGCGTTTATTCCCTGGAAGCTTTTACACGTGGTGGTCGCCATCTTGGCCTACACGTGGCTGGGGTTCTAGCCTGGAATCCTAAGCATTGGGTTTTTCCTTTTGCTGATTTGTATGCCTGAACCTGTGATAAGTAAAGCCTTTTAAAACTGCATCGGATTCCTGAGTTTCCATCCGTTCCTCGCCGGCCGGAGGTAGAAGGGAACTCGCTTCCGGCACTGTCGGGGACCCGGCGGAGCGCCCCGACAATTATAATATATAAAATGTAAGTACCAGGGGTCCAAGCAATTGTACAACAGGTTGGGCATTTTCCTTGTACATGGTGACCTGGTTTTAATTCCTGGCAACCCATATGGTCTTCTGAGTCTTGCCAGGGTGATTCCTAGCAGAGGGCCAGTAAGCCCTGAGAAGAGTCGGTGTGATCCAAAAACAAATATAAGGACCATCTACGTAATTAAAGCTCTCTAGAATTCTAAGGGTCATCTAATCCATAGTTTTAATTTTTTATTTTTTTGTTTGGCTTGGTTTCCATTTTGCTGTTTGGGGTTTTTTTTTTTTTTGGGGGATAAAGAGGACCTGGCAGCGCTCGGGGACCCATGTAGCCCTGGGGCTCCTGCATGCAAAGTATGACTCAAGTCTTCTGATATATCTTTCCCCACCTCCAACCAAATAGTTATTTCTGTTTTCTAATATCAAAATCAAGTCACTAGCCAACCAGCTCCACCTTCAGACCAATTTAATTGTAATCTCCTAAAGCAGAGTTCTAACACTGAGAATTATTTTCAAAATCCCAAAATGATTCTAATGTGCATTGAGCTTGACATTTATCCAATACTTTTAAGTTTATCCAAGTCTTCTAAGTTTATTAACTAAAATATGCTCAGTGTCGCCCTACTGTCACTGCCAGAAGAGGGCAGCAAGGAACTGTTCTGGAAGTCCACAGATGGAAAACTAAGGAGCTGCCCTCAGGGAAAGACCCCATGGAGATTCAAGTGCTCTGGGAGAAATGCCATGCCTAGAGTGGGAAGGTAATGAATGGTAAGGAATCAAGCAGAGATAAACCAGCAAAGAAAGCTGAAGAAATAAGGAGAGAAAATATCAAAGTGCCTTGCACAAAGGAAAAGACCATTCAATGGTTGAAAAGGCTTAGATTAGAGTCTCTCTAATAAGGAAGGTAATTATCCAAAATAAGAAGGCAGAAAGGACCTTTATATTTTTTTCCCTAAATCCTCCATCTTCAACAATAACAATTCAAACTGCATGAAAATGTAACGTGAATCTTGGAAGGTGCTTTTAGGAAACAAACAAAATAGTTTGTATAAAAATCACTTTTTTAAAAAAAATTCTGTACAATATATTTTTAAATCATATATATGTATAAACACATATACTCTAAAAACTATGAGTGATCCACAAAAAATGTTTAATTACAGAAGTTACTATCTTTCACAAGATAGATGTGTATGGCTTCATACGAGGATATATAAAAAGAATAAAACTAGATGATTCAATCATGCATTATCTCCAACTATAATCTAAATATATTCTGGCAAAAAGAAAAAATCCTTTTAAAATTTTCTGATAAACATATTCAGCCTTATCAACAGAATTCATAGAAAAACACTGAGAATAAGATTTTTATGCATTAACTTTCCTAAGATGGAAAGCGCAAATTTTGTACAATTCCACTTTATAATACTTCCCACAATCATGCAGATACCTTCACATAGCAACAACACTATGTCCCTCTCAATGGTTGCCAACTACCACTACCCAATGAACTCCCTTCTACCTGTTCGTTCCTTCCACCACGACCCCTCACTTTCTGGCAACCATTATTTTTGCTTTACTTGCTATGTTTCTTTGTATCCCACATAATCACCAATATCATAAAGTTAAAAGAAAAAGACCATATGCTAGCATGGATTCTGCTGACCGCTGTGACAGGGGACCACCAGGGTGGCACTCCCCCACCGCCTTTCACTGTCTTTTTTTATAATGACACTCATGTATTTCAGTGGTGCTAGCCAAGGGACACATATCAGGTGTTTACACCTTTGTGTTTACCTTTTAGTTATACAGCTTCCTAGAGGCCACACACATTAGTTGTGATGGTTACAGACACTTAGTTGCTGGGCAGCTGGAAATCACCAGCAGCACCAAAGATCACAGACACAAGGGCTACCAGGCATAAACAGCAGAGGAGCAGGATGACTCTAGGCACAGGAGGACAGAATCAGTAACACTCACAGCTGCTTCAGCTACTGTGTCTCTCAGCCCAAACGTATCTTTATCCAGGCACTGAAGAGCAGGTGAGAATCACAACCTTGAGTCAG
>JAJIBD010022175.1:0-15159 GCA_021461705.1 Cryptotis parvus
ATTAAAAAAATCAGAACAAAATGGATTAAAGATCTCAATATCAGACTTGAATCCATAAAGTACATTGAAGAAAATATAGGAGGAAAACCCTCCAAACATTGAAGCTAAAGGCATCTTCCAAGGTGAAACATCACTAACAAAGCACTAGAAGAAAAGATAAACATATGGGACTACATGAAACTAAAAAGCTTCTGCACCTCAAAAGAAATAATAACTAAGATAAAAAGGCAGTCCACAGAATGGGAAAGAATATTCACCCAATACCCATCTGATAAGGGGGTTAATATCCAGGATATATCAGGCACTGGTAGAACTTTACAAGAAGAAAACAAACAACCCCATCAAAAAATGGGGAGAAGAAATGCACAGAAACTTCAACAAGGAAGAAATTCGAATGGCCAAAAAAAAAAATGAAAAAAAAAATGCTCATCATCACTAATCATCAGAGAGATGCAAACCAAAACAATAATGAGATATCATTTTACACCACAGAGACTAGCACATATTCAAAAGAGCAAGAACAACAAGTGCTGGCGTGGATGTGGGGAAAAAGGGGGACACTCATCCATTGTTGGTGGGAATGCCGGCTGGTACAGCCTTTCTGGAAAACAATATGGACATTCCTCCAAAGACTAGAAATTGAACTCCCACTTGACCCAGTCATACTATCACTCCTGGGAATCTACTCTGGGAAGCCAAAAATACGCAGCGGAAACACCATCCCTACTTTTATGTTCATAGCAGCATTATTCACAATAGCCAGAATCTGGAAGCAACCAGAGTGCCCAAAAAATCGATGACTGGATAAAGATTTGGAACATCTACACAATGGAATACTATGCAGCTGTTAAAGAAAATGAAGTTATAAAATGTGCATATAAATGGATGGACATGGAGATTATGTTGAGTGAAATTAGCTAGAAGGAGAGAGACAGATACTGAATGACTGCATTTATTTGCATGACATAAATATATATGTACATATTATGATACCAATATCCAAGGTCAAGTGAAACATGACCTTGTATCAGGAGGTCTTGTCAAAGGTGGAAATTATCATAAAGGTGTGGTGTTGCAGGACACCTAAAGCCTAGGCCTCTGCATCTTCCCTGGATTGCCTCCCTGCAGGTCACTTCATAGATAGGGGGGGTAGTCTGAATGTGGCAGTTTTATCTGACTATGAATTCTGTACTGGCTGGTATAAATATTCTCTCATGCTACCACAAGCATCGTGGGACTAGCTAGATCTTACCAGCATATTTGACTGGCCACGTTGGATCTCTTAAATAATTAGACCAGAGAGAAATGCTGTTTGCCTCCAAGCAAGCAAGCATGGCTCCCCTGATAACTCAAAGGCAACTAAAATAAAAAACTACAGTGAAGTAGACGAGACTCTTGTGAAGGCTTGGAGAAATATTTAACTGGCATTAGTATTAGTCTTTTGTACAGAGACATGCCATCTCAGAAACCCCCTTCTCTACCCTATAAAGGCAATTCCAGGCAGATCTTGGCTCAAGACATTAGGTGAGGTGCTGGGAGAAATTACCTGAGGGCATTTAATCCTTCCTGCCAGGGGAAGTTACATTTAGCTTATAGCTTCTCCCAGCTCTGCTAGGAGGCTTTTAATTAGCTCTGGATCCTTGTAAACAGCCAGAAGGTCTCCTGAAGTTGCTAAATTTCTATAGAGCTATTTCCTGTTTTCATCTCTAGATAGCCCAGCCCCATTCAGAATGGGCTGGGCTGGGGAGTTTGGGCAGATTTCTAGCTATAAAATAAGCTGTAAGAAGAAAGAATCTCTCTTTTGTTCCCCCCTCTTGCCATTTCGGCTTCCCTTGGCGTTTTGCTTCTCCGTCCTCTTCATTCTCTGTTGGGCCTCAACACGTGGTGGCAGCCATCTTGGCCTACACATGGCAGGAGCCTAGCTGGGAACCCAGAGTCCGGAGGTTTTCCCTGCTCTTGGATTGTATATTGGAACCTGTGATAGTAAAGCCCTTTTAAAACTGCATCTGATTCCTAATTCTTCATCCATTCCCCGCTGGCTTCGGAGGTAGAAGGGAACTCGCTTCCCGGCACTGTCGGGGACCCCAACGGCTCCCCGACAAGTGTGGGAGTCAGAGGCTAGGTAAGACAGAAAATGGAACAGTTTGCTAACAATTGTCAAGGGTACTAATACCAACCTAGAACTGAGCATTAAATACAGGCAAAAAAGATACACATGACAACCCTTTAATATATGTTCTGTAATCCATAGTCTGGAAGGGAAGGAAAAGAGAAAGAGAGAAAGGGGAAGAAATAAAGAACCTGCCATGGAGGCGGGGCTGGGGGAGGGGAGGAAACCGGGGACGTTTGTGTTGGGAGATGGGCACTGGTGGAGGGATGGGTGCTGGAACACTGTATGACCAAAACCCAAATATGAACTTTTTAATTGTATATCTTTGTAATTGTATATCTCACAGTGGTATAATAAAATACTTTTTTAAAAAAGAGTCAACGTTCAGTAGATCTGTAGGATCAACTAACAAAAATACAATTGTACTTAGGGATTTTTAAATTATAACTTTTGGATAATGTTTACGCTAACAGCTGGAGTACAGCACTAGAGCACAGTAGCTAAGGCATTTTTTTGTCACTCCTGAGCATCACTCCTAAACAGAGCTGACTTCAGCCTGTAATCATGGGCATCGGGCCTGCCACAGACTTCTTTAAAATGCTAAGTTGTCCTTTTTCATAGCAGTTTGCTTCTCCCCCACACACACACACACTGCCCTTGAAAACTCAATGGCAACATCTGGAGTAATACTTTGTTTGGGGGCCTCACCCAGCAGAACTCAGGGCTTATCTTGACTATGAACACAGGTGGGCCACATGCAAGGTTCACCTGCTACAGCCGTTATTTCTCTGGTTTAAAAAAATACCAACTTTTTGGTTCAGTTCTGTTCACGATCACGATCACGATCTTCCCGTTGATCATCTATTTGCTAGAGCGGGCACCAGTAATATCTCCATATGTCCTGTCTCATGCCAGTAGAGCCAGGGGCATCGGCTTCTACAGGAACATAAAGAGCCTCAAACCATTATATTGGGTCATTGGAATGACCTAATGTAATTGTTACTGGAATTTGGCATATCAAATACAACACGAGAAGCTTGCCAGGCTTGCCGAGCGGGAGGCAAACTCTTTTAAACACCTCCAAATAAAGCATTTATTGATGAACCGCATGGCCGCTTGTGGCCGCACGAGACGGGCTGTGATGGGCTGGTCTGCTGGGTGGAGTTCTGACGAGAGGGAAGTCCAAATGTGGAAAATGGTGGCGCCCGTGGAGTGAGGGGTGGTGGTCTGGCTTGTTGTGAGGCTCTGCCGAGGTGGTGGGCCAGGGCTAGAACCCGCCATGCCTCCCGACTGCCTCATGAACGGCTGTGCACAGAGAGAGCAAGGAACAGCTCTGCCCCATGTCTGAGAGACTCTCAGTTCTGTTACACGCCCTTAAGGTAAGGATGATGTAAAGCACAGCTGGTGCCCTTCTCTAGGCAGCAGTGCTATGGTGCCCCCCTGCCCCCACCACACCCAGCTGGCTGCTGTAAAGGTCTTCACAGGTGAGAGCTTCAGGCCGAACCTCCTTCACTGCAAACTGCTACCGTGGGTTCTGGCAACTAAGTTCACTTGTTCCCAAAACGAGACAACTCTCATAACAAGTCAATCCACAATTAATTAACACGCACTCAGGAAGCAGTAATAACCAAAAGTTTTATCAACTATTACTACAAAGAATTTCAGCAAGAGGCAAAGAGCCCTTAGTGGTCTTTAGGAAACATTTTAGTGTAACAGTCTTTGTGACCAAATAACATCTTTTTAAAAAAACAAGCTTATAAACACCATTACTCTGTATTCAATTGGTGTACACTAAAAAAATAGAATGGAAATACATGTTCGATATAGCATTTCCACACGAAATGTTCATTTCTCATGACACGGTAAATCATTTAGCCATTACATATGCTACATTAACTAAAACACAGGTATTCTTTATTGCATTTCAAAGTTGTAAGGAGGCTGTAGCTTGCAAGATAATTTTATTGAGAAGGGAAATTGTATTTCATTGTTTGGCTCAAAATGCACACTGCCAGAGCAGCTTATTTGGAAAAACTAACCTTTTTAATCACCCTGCAGATTTCAGGGTGGTTGAAAAGTTGGGGCTTTATCCAGGAGGCTCAGGGAATCATAGTTGGCTGCATGTTTTGGTTTGTTTTTAATCAAATCCAGCAATGCTAAGGTGTTACTTCAGCCTCTACATTTGGGAATTATTCTTTTTGGTTCTTGGGGTCCATAATTGAATGCCTGCCATTGTACCAGGATTGGCTGTGTACAATCACCCAAGCCACTATATTACTATTCGCGCTCGTCCTCCCCAACCTTAGCCCAGCTCGTCCTCCCCAGCCTTGGCCCAGCGCCGGGCAGCTCGTCCTCCCCCCAATTTAGCCCAGCACCGGACAGCTCGTCCTTCCCAGCCTTAGCCCAGCGCCAAAGAGCGCGTCCTCCCCAGCCTTAGCCCAGCATCAGGCACCTCGTCCTCCCCCAGCCTTAGCCCAGCACCGAGCAGCTCGTCCTCCCCAGCCTTAGCCCAGCACCGGGCAGCTCGTCCTCCCCAGCCTTAGCCCAGCACGCCGGCAGCTCGTCCCTCCCCAGTCTTAGTCCAGCACCGGGCAGCCTCGTCCTCCCCAGCCTTAGCCCAGCACCGGACAGCTCGTCCCTCCCCAGCCTTAGCCCAGCACCGGGCACCTCTTCCTCCCCAGCCTTAGCCCAGCACCGGGCAGCTCGTCCTCCCCAGCCTTAGCCCAGCACCGGGCAGCTCGTCCTCCCCAGCCTTAGCCCAGCACCGGGCAGCTCGTCCTCCCTCAGCCTTAGCCCAGCACCGGGCACCTCGTCCTCCCCAGCCTTAGCCTAGCACCGGACAGCTCGTCCTCCCCAGCCTTAGCCCAGCACCGGGCACCTCGCTCCTCCCCAGCCTTAGCCCAGCACCGGGCAGCTCGTCCTCCCAGCCTTAGCCCAGCACCAGACAGCTCGTCCTCCCCAGCCTTAGCCCAGCACCAGACAGCTCGTCCTCCCCAGCCTTAGCCCAGCACTGGGCAGCTCGTCCCTCCCCAGCCTTAGCCCAGCACCAGACAGCTCGTCCTCCCCAGCCTTAGCCCAGTGCCAGAGAGCTCGTCCCTCCCAGCCTTAGCCCAGCGCCAGAGAGTTCGTCCTCCCCAGCCTTAGCCCAGCACTGGGCAGCTCGTCCTCCCCAGCCTTAGCCCAGCGCCAGAGAGCTCGTCCTCCCCAGCCTTAGCCCAGCGCCGGACAGCTCGTCCTCCCCCAGCCTTGGCCCAGCGCCAGGCAGCTCGTCCTCCCCCAGCCTTAGCCCAGCACCGGGCAGCTCGTCCTCCCCAGCCTTGGCCCAGCGCCGGGCAGCTCGTCCTCCCAGCCTTAGCCCAGCACCGGACAGCTCGTCCCTCCCAGCCTTAGCCCAGCGCCGGGCAGCTCGTCCTCCCCGCCTTAGCCGCCGGGCAGCGCGCGCTCCCTCCCAGCCTTGGCCCAGCGCCGGGCAGCTCGTCCTCCCCAACCTTAGCCCAGCACCGGACAGCTCGTCCTCCCAGCCTTAGCCCAGCGCTGGGCAGCTCGTCCTCCCCAGCCTTAGCCCAGCACCGGACAGCTCGTCCTCCCAGCCTTGGCCCAGCGCCGGGCAGCTCGTCCCTCACCTTTAGCCCAGCACCGGGCAGCCTCGTCCTCCCCAGCCTTAGCCCAGCACTGGGCAGCTCGTCCCTACCCAGCCTTAGCCCAGCACTGGGCAGCTCGTCCTCCCCAGCCTTAGCCCAGCGCCGGGCAGCTCGTCCTCCCCCAGCCTTAGCCCAGCGCCGGACAGCTCGTCCTCCCCAGCCTTAGCCCAGCACCGGGCAGCTCGTCCTCCCAGCCTTAGCCCAGCACCGGGCAGCTCGTCCCCCCCCAGCCTTAGCCCAGTACCGGACAGCTCGTCTTCCCCAGTCTTGTAGCTCTGTGCTACAATCCATGCCTGAGTACTTGGGGGACCATTCGCATGTGCTGGGGACAAACAAGAGATAGTCACAGGCAAGGCAAGAGGCCGTGTTTGCAGCATGCCCTGTGCAGCACAGCCCAGCAGCCCTGTGCCCTCGCACAGAAAAATAAAAACCCAGAAATGTTGACGACTCCAGTCCTCATTACACTGAAATGCAGCCCGAGACCATCGTACCTGCCACTTCTCTGTTCGCCATCTCGTCTGAGTCAATTCTACCTCTGTTGTCACTCTCGAGTTCAGATTCACATACAGACAATTCAGTTGTGTAATACAATTAGTCAATGCCTAGTGAAAAATATCAGAGCAAATGGAAATCATACATGTGCACTTAATTTGAAGAGCCTTTTCTGAACGCATTATCTAAGAATAGAATCCTACAGGCAAACTGCACTGCCTTAAAAAGAGCTGAAAAGAGATATTCAATGTCATGGCATTTGGTTCCCTGGTTCTTAAATAAAAGCACTTTTAACAAAGATTCTTTCCCAGCATTTTAATTGAGGTAGCAAGAATTACAATACTTCATGTGAACTCTTCCTTACCTGTTCCTTCTTCTTCTTCAGTTTAGCATTTTCTTCTTGAATCCGCTGACATTCAGACTTCACCTTTTTCTTCACTAAGCTTAGCCTCATTAAGAGCAACCTGAACCTAAACAAAACATTTGCACTCATTAAATTATGGAGAAGAGGTATTCTCTCTGGCGTGTGCAGCTGGCCAGGCGGGCGCCTGGGGTAGTGGTAGAGCCCCAGGTCTCGGCAGAAGGTGGAACTACAAACTCCAGAAGTCCGAGCAGAAGCGAAAGTAAACGGACATTTTGAACTCTCACACCGGCCTGACTCCACCTCAGGTATTCTCCCTGGGGTGTGCGGCTGACCAGGCGGGGGGCCACTCACGCAGCAGCTTATTAATACAAAAACTAGAAAATTCAACACCAAGGGAAGGTAATACCCTCAAGAAAAAAGAATCAGGACACTAGAGGAATCTATCCCTGAACACTGCAACACCATGGGGAAAAAGCAGATCCCCAGCACGAAGAACAGATGAAGGAATCGACCCTGAAGACTCAAAAAAGAATACAAATGTGCATGATCTCTTTGACAATGAAACTAGAGAAGATATTGGTGTGATGTTTAAGGAGCGCAAAGAAAAAATGGAGCAGATGTCCAATAAAATACAGGAGAACATAAACGAAGCAGTTGAAAGGGCAGTCAATAAACTACGGGAGGAAATGAGAGCAGAAATGAGAACCATGCAAATAGAAATATCATTGCTTAAAAACTCAGTAGATGAAATGAAAAACACAACAGGGGCTCTCAACAGTAGGATGACAGCAGCGGAAGAGAGAATCAGTGAGACTGAAGATGAGCTGCAGAAAGCACTCAGAGAACTACATAAGATGGAAAAAAGACCAGAAAATGGATCAGCAACGGAACAGAGAACAATGGGATGAAGCCAGGCAGAACAACATAAGAATCATCTGAGTCCCAGAGGGACAGGAAAGTAACCCCAAGGAAATTAAAACAGTTAAAAACATCCTGGCTGAAAAGTGCCCCCGAGTTAAAGGATGAAGATCCAAGAAGCCCGACGCGTACCAGCAAAAAGAGACCCCAATAGAAATGTCCCAAGACACATCCTAGTCAAAGTAATGGATGCCATAGACAGAGACATAATTCTTCAGGCAGCAAGATCAAAGAAGGAAATTGTATACAAAGGAGCATCCATTCCACTTTCAGCAGACGTCTCAGAAGACACCCTCCAAGCCCGAAGGCAGTGGTGGGATATAGTAAAAAAACTTAATGAAGTGAATGCCTCAGCAAGAATTCTTTATCCAGCTAAACTCTCGCTCAGATTTGAGGGACAGATATACAACTTCTTGGTTAAACAACAGCTTAGGAACTTTGTAAAATCTAAACCAACCTTAAAAAGAAGAACTGAAAGATCTACTATAAGATGAGACATAATCCAAAAGAAGAAACAACCTATACAGAAAATGGCACAAAATCACATGACAATAATCTCTCTCAATGTCAATGGTCTAAATGCACCAGTTGAAAGACACAGAGTGGCAAAATGGATCAAAAATTGAATCCGACATTCTGCTGCCTTCAAGAAACACACCTGAACAATCGGAGCAAAGACAGGCTCAAAATAAAAGGCCGGAAAACATAGGAGAAACGCTCTATGACATCAAAGCGAAAAGTATCTTTAAAGACGACACACCACTGACCAAGCAAATGGAAACAATGATAAACAGGAGTACAAAGAGCCTCAAACCATTCATTCAGGGTCTTGACGAAGAAATCTGATTATTTGTAGGTGGGCGGCCACGTGATCTTTTGACTTCCTATGGGATCCAGTAGGTAACGGCTCTATTACAGCAGTCATCTCCAAATCGCATTAAAAGTCCAGCCCCCTCTGATTTCCAACGCCTTGACAAACAAGCCAGAGTCCCTGACTCTGGATTCCCAACAGAGGTCAGGCCTCCAGATTCCTTCTCTCATTTGAGTGAGGCATGATATTCCAAGCATAGATCTTTTGATTCCACTTTGGGAACCTGAAAAGTGTTCTCATCCTGCTTTTGCAGGGGTCAGGTCTCTGAGGCATATGTTAATGCAGGGGAATGGTGGAGTCGAAGAGATGTGCCCAGAGCTGGATATTCTTTGGCCTTTTAGCTATTTCTTCGATGCTCCTGAAGGCATTCCATGCCGCTCTCTTCCTCCTGTGTAGCTCAAGTTTTAGGTCATTCACCAAGCTGAGTTCTTGACCTAGGTACATAACTGCTGCATTCAGAGATGTTTGTTCCATTGAGAGTGAATGGGTTCTCTGGAACTAGTTCATTTTTCATGAACCTTGTTTTGTTGAGATTCAGCTGTCGACCTATCTTTCCACAATCTCGTTCAAAAATCAGTCAGTATTTATGCTGCTTGGTTAATGTTTGGTGTTATTAGAAAGATGTCATCAATAAAGCGCAGGTGGTGTAGTTGATGACAGTCTATCTTCACTCCCTTTTCTTCCAAATCTAATTGTACGCTTAACATTCTCGAGGATGACACTGAAGAGTTTTAGTGAAATGGTATCACCCTACCGAACCCCTCTTTTGACATCAATGATCACTTCCTTGTAGAATGGTGATATCCTGGTGGTGATTCTGTAATAAGCTCATGAAGGATCTTGATTTATTGGGTTTGAACGCCCTGTTCTGCTAGGGCTTCGATGACTGCTTCCGGTCTCAACAGACTCAAAGGCTTTCTTTAAATCAATGAACTTGAGACAGAGTGGCATCTTGAACTCCCTACAAACCTCAATGAGCTTGGTTTCCATGTCGATATGGTGGATTGTACTGAATCCTTTTAGGAAACCAGTTTGCTCACATGGTTGTCCATCTAATATTCTGCCAATCCTGTTCAGGGATGATTCGAGTAAACAGTAGATGACAGACAACAGGCAGATGGGGCAATAGTTGCCAATGTTGTGGATGTCCCCTTCTTGAACAGTAGAATAGTCCTGCTAGTTTTCCATTGGGAGGGCACCTTGCATTCAGACAAGTAACGTGTAAAGAGCTAAGCCAGTGTATTGATGAGTACTGGTGGCAGATTCTTCAGGTATTCAGGTCTGACTTTATCTTGGCCATGTGCTGTTAGCTTCTTTATCAATGAAATGGCATGTCGGATTTCAGAAGGGAGAACGTTGGGAATAACATATCCATCCTACGGAATTTGGTATGTGTGCAGGTGGATGTGGCTATCAAAGTGAATCCAGTAGAAGTCATGCATAATCTTCTCCATTTCCTTTCTGGAAGATGTGATCGATCCATCAGGATGTCAGGCGGCAGTCATTTTGGTCTTATAGTTGGTGAAGGACAGGCAGGTGTTGCTAATGAATTTCCTGTGTTCTGCTGAATCAGATCACATCTCTTCATCTCTTCTCATATTTGAGGTCTTCCCTTTATTGATTCTCTGCACGCTTTTTGAGCTTGGATGTTAGCATTTGGTCACCTCAGACTTGCACCTTGCCACTTGGCAAATGAGCTTGAGAGCTTGAGGAGTTTTTGAAGCGTCTTTTCTCTCTCTAGGCATTCTTCACACAATCATGGAGGTACTGAACCAGTCAGTTGCATTCAAAAATTTTGATAATTTTCAAAAATGATTTTTTCTCTAATATTTCAATTCACAGGAAAGGGCATTTTTTCACCATCATATTTGCCAGTTTTATATTCATGAAATGCTTGATTGATGACCATTCATCACCCTAGATGGGTCATATATACAGCTGTAATATACTGATTGATCAAATGTGTGAGTGTGTGTGTATTAGTGAATTGCGTGTTTGGCCACCATTATGTTTGTGATTAAGTTGTGTCTAAACTATTACCTACTCAATTTCTATCTGCAGCAAACCTATTGGATTCATCAGCTCTGTTACTGACCTACTAGGCTCGTCAATTTTGGATTCATCAATTCCCATATTTATCTCAGTGCTCTACCTGCATTGGAGCCCCCTTTATGTTCTTCTTTCCATTCCAGACATATTCTTGCCAAAACCCTGATGATCTCGTTTTGTGACTAATTCCACAAAGTGTTTTTGCCTTGCATAAGATTAGCTACTGGTGTGGTTTCCAGGACCTATGTTCCCTTACTGATGATGCATCTCAAGACATCTGTTCCAGCATTCCAGAACCCATTCCCGTGTTCTAGTTGCACGATCCAATGTACCAGACACCTGTTTCAGTGCTCTAGTCATCTGTTCCAGCATTCCAGATACCTGTCCTGTGCTTCAGATGCCTATTCCAGTGTTCCATATTCCTGTTCCAATACTCCAGATAATTCATCAAACTCCTGATAATTGCTCTTCTGAGACTCATTCCCATATTCACAGATGTTGCTGTTCTTCAAGCAAGAGAATGTGACCCTTTCAACATATAGAGAACAAGATACTCAGAATCACCCTGGTGCAGGTAAAAAATTAAGAAGGGCATTATGGGCACCGTCTAGATTACATGAAGCCCATGAAATTTAGATTTATTACTTTATACCAGCCCACTCTCTCCAGTGTTTCACATAAGAGAAAATCTCTGAAGAAGGAATGTTCCTTCTCAGTGGCATCCACTTCGGTAGGACTCTCTGGTAGGATCCTTTTGGTAGGAGACTTGGGCCCTCAGGTATGGTCTAATTTCTGACTAGAGCTAGAGGTCTTTCATCATATTGGATTGTAGTGGTAGAGCTGGTTGTACTATTAAAAACCTTACGGAGCTGCACGGACTCATGAGTTTTCATCTGTCCCCCAGAGGCCTCAGGATGTAGTAGAGAACCTCTGTCCTAATATTGTTGGGGACCCCCGCATCTCCCGACACCCCACCCATGTGTGAATCTATTGAAAAACTAGTTATAGTCTATGAAATTCCTGTGACACGTGGTTGCATCCATGGCTCGCCGACATCGCAGACTCTAGTGTACTGATATACCAACCATCACATCACATTTAATAGATGTATGTATAAAGCACCCAATAACAAAATATGTAGTCACAATGCCTATTCTGTTACATGTCAGTAATTTCTTATACAAAGGCTTAATGGCCCAGTTGTTCCATCATGAGATTGAACAATTCTCATGAACTTTCTTGTAAGAAAACCTTTCTTGAACATGGTTAGAAAATTAGCTCAAACAAGCAATATAAAACAATCTATTGAGTGTCTGCTTAGGACAGGCTCAGGTAGTGGTTGAGAAGATTTAAAATCATTGAGGTCTGTAGTTGGAAATTTGGTGGACTCGGGGTTGAATATTTGTAAGAAATTAACATGAACATCTTTTTTAAAAAAATTAAGTAGAAACCCTCAAAATTTAATAAGCTCAACAAGTGACAGCAATAACACAGATTGTCCAATTCACAGGTAATAACCCAGTAAAAAGGGCCATTACTTAATCCCTTTCAAGATATATGTTGAAATAAGCAATATAACTAGTGCCTACTAAGGGGAACAAGCATGGGGACAGGGGGTGGGAAACGTGGGTCTTTGGTGGAGGTAAAGGGAACACTGGTGGTTGGACTAGTGGTGGAATATTGCATACAACTGTAAACAACTTTCTAAACCATGGTGTTTAAATAAAGTTAAAAAATTAAAGACTTTTTTAAAGAAAAAGAATGTAAAAATAGGAGGGACATGAATTTTAGGAAACCTTTCTGCTTATTTTTTATCATGGACGCAACAATATATTTCTAAGTCCTTCTTTAATAAAACATAATCAGGGACCTGAGCAATAGTATAAATGGCAGGACGTTTGCCTTGCACATGGCTGAATGGTTGACCTGGGTTTGATCCCAGGCATTCCATATGGTCCCCTGAGTACCGCCAGGTGTAATTACTGAGTGCAGAGCCAGGAATAATCCCTGATCATTGCCAGGTGTGACCCAAATAGCAAAAATAAATAAATAAATAAATAAAAATAAAAAGAAAAAGAAAAGAAAAAAAGGAAAAAAGAAACAATCATAATAATGAGACTCCGCTATTGTGAAATGTAACAGGAGGCAATATATAGATTGGTAGGTATTTCTCCATTCTAATGGGAGTGAAGGAGAAATTTAAGAAAATTTATGTGGGTAAATGAGTGAATAAGAATGTCAGTTGCAGAATAGAGCGATAGTACAGTGCAGCCGGCAGACCCAGGTTTGATCGCTGGCATCGCATTTAGACACTCTGAGTTTAAAAAGCACCCACACTAGAGGTATTGAAAAAATAGATACTTGGCATCTCAGGTAGAGTCTCTGGGGTGTGCAGCTGGTCGGGCGGGGCGCCTGGGGCTGTGGTAGAGCCCCAGGTCTCGGCAGAAGGTGGAACTACAACCCCCCAGAAGTCCGAAAGGAACCGAAGTAAACCGTCATTTTGAACTCTCACCCGGCCTGTCTGTATCTCAGGTAGAGTCTCTGGGGTGCGCGGCTGGCCGGGCGGGCGCCTGGGGCTGTGGTAGAGCCCCAGGTCTCGGCAGAAGGTGGAACTACAACCCCCAGAAGTCCGAAAGGAACCAGAAGTAAACCGTCATTTTGAACTCTCACCCCGCCTGTCTGCATCTCAGGTAGAGTCTCTGGTGGGTTGGTTAGTGGGCGGCGGTTGCGCCGCTTATTATTACTAAAACTAGGAAATTCAACACCAAGGGTAGGTAATACCCTCAAGAAAAAAAGAAACAGTACACTAGAGGAATCTATCCCTGAACACCGCAACACCATGGGGAAAACAACGCAGATCCCCAGCTCGGAAGAACAGATGAAGGAATTGACCGTGAAGAATCAAAAAAGAATACAGATATGCATGATCACTCTGACAATGAAATTAGAGAGGAGATTGGTAGGATGTTTAAGGAGCCCTCAACGAAAAATTGAGCAGATGTCCAATAAAATACAGGAGAACATAAACGAAGCAGTTGAAAGGGCAGTCAATAAACTACGGGAGGAAATGAGAGCAGAAATGAGAACCATGCAAATAGAAATATCATCACTTAAAAACTCAGTAGATGAAATGAAAAACACAATCGGGCTCTCAACAGTAGGATGACAGCAGCGGAAGAGAGAATCAGTGAGACTGAAGATGAGCTGCAGAAAGCACTCAGAGAACTACATAAGATGGAAAAAGATCGGAAAATGGATCAGCAACGGAACAGAGAACAATGGGATGAAGCCAGGCGGAACAACATAAGAATCATCGGAGTCCCAGAGGGACAGGAAAGTAACCCCAAGGAAATTAAAACAGTTAAAAACATCCTGGCTGAAAAGTTCCCGAAAGTTAAAGGATGAAGGCATCCAGATCCAAGAAGCCCGACGCATACCAGCAAGAAGAGACCCCAATAGAAAGACCCCAAGACACATCCTAGTCAAAGTAATGGATGCCATAGACAGAGACAGAATTCTTCAGGCAGCAAGATCAAAGAAAAGAAATTGTGTACAAAGGAGCATCCATTCGACTTTCAGCAGACTTCTCAGAAGACACCCTCCAAGCCCGAAGGCAGTGGTGGGATATAGTAAAAAAACTTAATGAAATGAACGCCTCAGCAAGAATTCTTTATCCAGCTAAACTCTCACTCAGATTTGAAGGACAGATATACAACTTCTTGGATAAACAACAGCTTAGGAACTTTTGTAAAATCAAAACCAACCTTAAAAAAGAAGGACTGAATGATCTACTATAAGAGCGAGACATAACCCAAACGAACAACCAACCTATACAGAAAGATGGCACAAAATCCCATGACAATATTATCTCTCTCAATGTCAACGGTCTAAATGCACCAGTTAAGAGACACAGAGTGGCAAAATGGATCATAAACTTGAATCCGACATTCTGCTGCCTTCAAGAAACACACCTGAACAATCGGAGCAAAGACAGGCTCAAAAATAAAAGGCTGGAAAACAATCCTTCACTCAAACAACCCATCCAAAAGGCTGGGGTAGCCATACTGGTATCTGACAACATAGACTTCAGGCTGAAGAAGGTCAGAAGGGACAGTGAAGGTCACTTGTTAATAGTCAAGGGATGCATATATCAGGAAGAAATCATGCTATTAAACATATATGCACCCAACGAGGGACCAGCAAAAATACCCAAAACAACTACTAATAGACTTCCAAAGAAGACATTGACAGCAACATAATTGTAGTTGGAGACTTCAACACTGCTCTATCAACCCTGGATAGATCAACAAGATTGAAACTTACCAAGGAAATACTGGCCCTAAAAGAGGAGATGGAAGAAAGAGGGCTGGTAGACATATACAGGACATTTCATCCCCAAAAAGCTGAATACACTTTCTTCTCCAGTGCACATGGAACATACTCAAAAATAGATCACATGCTGAGCCATAAATCATACCTCCATAAAATCAAGAAGATAGAAATTGTGCCAACTATTTTTTCAGACCATGATGCACTGAAAATAGAAGTTAATTGTACACAAAAACGGAGACCAATACCAAGTACCTGGAAACTAAACAGCTCACTGCTGAACAACCAGCAAGTCATAAAAGAAATCAAAGAGGAAATCCAAAGATTCCTTGAAACAAAGGAGACTGAAGACACGAATTACCAGAACTTGTGGGATACAGCAAAA
>JAJIBD010022176.1:0-10144 GCA_021461705.1 Cryptotis parvus
CAGGAGTACAAAGAGCCTCAAACCATTCATTCAGGGTCTTGGCGAAGAAATCAGATTATTTGTAGATTGGGCGACCCGTGATCTTTGACTTCCTATGGGATCCAGTAGGTAGCGGCTCTATTGCAGCAGTCATCTCCAAATGTCGCATTAAAAAGTCCAGCCCCTCTGATTTCCAACCTTGACAAACAAGCCAGAGTCCTGACTCTGGATTCCCCAACAGAGGTCAGGCCTCCTGATTCCTTCTCTCATTTGAGTGAGGCGTGATATTCCAAGCATTGTATCTTTTGATTCCACTTTGGGAACCGGAAAAGTGTTCTCATCCTGCTTTTGCAGGGGTCAGGTCTCTGAGGCATGTTAATGCAGGGGGAATGGGTGGAGTCGAAGATGCCCAAGCTGGATATTCTTTGGCCTTTTAGCTATTTCTTCGATGCTCCTGAAGGCATTCCATGCCGCTCTCTTCCTCCTGTGTAGCTCAAGTTTTAGGTCATTCACCAAGCTGAGTTCTTGACCTAGTACACCTCACTGCTGCATTCAGAGATGTTTGTTCCAGAGAGTGAATGGTTTCTCCTGAACTAGTTCGTTTTTCATGAACTTGTTTTGTTGAGATTCAGCTGTCAACCTATCTTTCCACAATCTCGCTTCAAAATCAGTCCGTATTTATGCTTTGCGGTTAATGTTTGGTGTTGTTGAATATGTCATCAATAAAGCTAGCAGGTGGTAGCGTTGATGACAGTCTATCTTCACTCCCTTTTCTTCCAAATCTAATTGGTAGCCAACGCTTCGGAGATGACACTCAAGAGTTTTGTGCGGAAATGGTATCACCCTACGGACCCCTCTTTTGACATCAATGATCACTTCCTTGCAGAATGGTGATATCCTGGTGGTGATTCTGTAATAAGCTCATGAAGGATCTTGATTTATTGGGTTTGAACAGCCTGTTCTGCTAGGGTCTGATGACTGCTTAGGTCTCAACAGACCAAAGGCTTTCTAACCAATGAACTTGAGACAGAGTGGCATCTTGAACTCCCTACAAACCTCAATGAGCTTGGTTTCCATGTCGATATGGTGGGATTGTACTGAATCCTTTAGGAAACCAGTTTGCCACATAGGTTGTCCATCTAATATTCTGCCAATCCTGTTCAGGATGATCTCGAGTAAACAGTAGATGACAGACAACAGGCAGATGGGGCAATAGTTGCTAATGTTGTGGATGTCTCCTTCTTGAACAGTAGAATAGTCCTGCTAGTTTTCCATTGGAGGGCACCTTGCATTCAGACAAGTAACGTGTAAAGAGCTAAGCCAGTGTATTGATGAGTACTGGTGGCGAGATTCTTCAGGTATTCAGGTCTGAGGTATCTTGGCCTGTGCTGTTAGCTTTTCTTTATCAATGAAATGGCATGTCGGATTTCTAAGGGGAGAACGTTGGGAATAACATATCCATCCTACGAATTTAATGTATGTGTGCAGGTGGATGTGGCTATCAAAGTTAATCAGTAGAAGTCATCATAATCTTCTCCATTTCCTTTTCTGGAAGATGTGATCGATCCATCAGGATGTCAGACGGGGCAGTCATTTTGGTCTTATAGTTGGTGAAGGACAGGCAGGTGTTGCTAATGAATTTCCTGTGGCTTCTGCTGAATCAGATCACATCTCTTCATCTCTTCTCATATTTGAGGTCTTCCTTTATTGATTCTCTGCACGCTTTTGAGCTTGGATGTTAGCATT
The DNA here is from genome assembly GCA_021461705.1 of Cryptotis parvus. Taxonomy (NCBI): domain Eukaryota; kingdom Metazoa; phylum Chordata; class Mammalia; order Eulipotyphla; family Soricidae; genus Cryptotis; species Cryptotis parvus. The sequence goes on from JAJIBD010022176.1 coordinate 1,726, forward strand.
TGGTCACTCAGACTTGCGCCTTGCCACTTGGCAAATGAGCTTGAGAGCTTGAGAGTTTTGAAGCCTTTCTCTCTCTAGGCATTCTTCACACAATCATGAGGTACTGAACCAGCTCATTGAATTCAAAAAATTTTGATAATTTTCAAAAATGATTTTCTCTAATATTTCAATTCACAGGAAAGGGCATTTTTTCAGCATCATATTGCCAGTTTTATATTCATGAAATGCTTGATTGTGACCATCTCATCACCCTAGATGGGTCATATATACAGCTGTAATATACTGATTACGATCCCAAATTTTGTGTGAGTGTGTGTGTGTATTGTAATTGCGTGTTTGGCCACCATTATGTTTGTGATTAATGTTGTGTCTAAACTATTACCTATACTCAATTTCTATCTGCAGCAAACCTATTGGATTCATCAGCTCTTGTTACTGACCTACTAGGCTCATCAATTTTGGATTCATCAATTCCCATATTTATCTCAATTGCTCCTACCTGCTATTGGAGCCCCCTTACTATGTTCTTCTTTTCCAATTTCCAGACATATTCTTGCCAAAACCCTGATGATCTCGTTTTTCGCGACTAATTACGAAAAGTGTTTTTGCCTTGCATAAGATTAGCGCTACTGGTGGTTTCCAGGACCCTTACTGATGATGCATCTCAAGACATCTGTTCCAGCATTCCAGGAACCCATTTCCGTGTTCTAGTTCACAATCAATGTACCCAGACACCTGTTTCAGTGCCAGTCATCTGTTCCAGCATTCCAGATACCTGGGTCTGTGCTTCAGATGCCTATTCCAGTAGTTCCATATTCCTGTTCCAATACTCCAGATAATTCATCAAACTCCTGATAATTGCTCTTCTGAGACTCATTCCCATATTCACAGATGTTGCTGTTCTTCAAGCAAGAGAATGTGACCCTTCAACATATGAGAACAAGATACTCAGAATCACCCCCGGTGCAGGTAACAATTAAGAAGGGCATTATGGGTATCGTCTTAGATCACATACAGACCATGAAATTTAGATTTATTACTTTATACCAGCCACTCTCTCCAGTGTTTCAACATAAGAGAAAATCTCTGAAGAAGGAATGTTCCCTTCTCAGTGGCATCCAATTGGTAGGACTCTCTGGTAGGATCAGCTTTTGGTAGGAGACTTGGGCCCTCAGGCATGGCTCTAATTTCTGACTAGAGCTAGGGTCTTTCATCATATTGGATTTAGTGGTAGAGCTGGTTGTACTATTAAAAACCTACTGGAGCTGCACCGGACTCTAGAGTTTTCATCTGTCCCCAGAGGCCTCAGATGTGTAGAGAACCCTCTGTCCTAATATTGTTGGGGACCCGATTCTCGACACCCCACCCATGTGTGAATCTATTGAAAAACTAGTTATAGTCTATGAAATTCCTGTGACACGTGGGTTGCAACCATGGCTGCGCGACATCGCAGACTCTAGTGTACTTTGATATACCAACCATCACATCACATTTTAATAGATGTATGTATAAAGCACCCAACAAAATATGTAGTCACAATGCCTATTCTGTTAGTATGTCAGAATTTCTTATACAAAGCTTAAGGCCCAGTTGTTCCATCATGAGATTGAACACTTCTCACAACTTTCTTGTAAGAAAACCTTTCTTGAACATGGTTAGAAAATTAGCTCAAACAAGCAATATAAAACAATCTATTGAGTGTCTTCTTAGGACAGGCCCAGGTAGTGGTTAGAAGATTTAAAATCAATTGAGGTCTGTAGTTGGAAATTTGGTGGACTCGGGGTTGAATATTTGAAAGAAATTAACATGAACATCTTTTAAAAAATTCTAGTAGAAACCCCCTCAAAATTTAATAAGCTCAACAAGTGACAAAGCAATAACACAGATTGTCCAATTCACAGGTAATAACCCAGTAAAAAAGGCCATTACTTAATCCCTTTCCAGATATATGTTGAAATAGATATAACTAGTGCCTACTAAGGACATGCACTGGGGACAGGGGGTGGGAAACTGAGTCTTTGGTGGAGGTAAGGGAACACTTTGGTGGTTGGACTAGTGGTGGAATATTGCATACAACTGTAAACAACTTTCCAAAACCATGGTGTTTAAATAAAGTTAAAAAATTCAAAGATCTTTAAGAAAAAGATGTAAAATAGGAGGGACATGAATTTTAGGAAACCTTTCTGCTTATTTTTTATCATGGACGCAACAATATATTTCTAAGTCCTTCTTTAATAAACATAATCTAGGACCTGAGCAATAGTATAAATGGCAGGACTTTTGCCTTGCACATGGCTGAATGGTTGACCTGGGTTTGATCCCAATTTCCATATGGTCCCCCTGAGACCGCCAGGTGTAATTACTGATCAGAGCCAGGAATAATCTGATCATTGCCAGGTGTGTGACCCAAATAGCAAAAATAAATACAAATAAATAAATAAAAATAAAAAGAAAAGAAAAGAAAAAAAGGAAAAAAAAACAATCATAATAATGAGACTCCGTTATTTGTAAATAAAACGAGGAGGCAATATATAGATTTTCGGTAGGTATTTCATCCATTCTAATGGGAGTGAAGGAGAAATTTAAGAAAATTTATGTGGGTAAATGAGTGAATAAGAAATGTCAGTTGCAGAATAGAGTGATAGTACAGTGCAGCCGGCAGACCCAGGTTTGATCGCTGGCATCGCATTTAGAACACTCTAGAGTTTTAAAGCACCCACACTAGAGGTATTGAAAAATAGATACTGGCATCTCAGGTAGAGTCCCTGGGGTGTGCGGCTGGCGGACGGGCGCCTGGGGCTGTGGTAGAGCCCCAGGTCTCGGCAGAAGGTGGAACTACAACCCCAGAAGTCCGCGGAACCGGAAGTAAACCGTCATTTTGAACTCTCACCCCGGCCTGTCTGCATCTCAGGTAGAGTCCCTGGGGTGCCGGCTGGCGGGCGGGCGCCTGGGGCTGTGGTAGAGCCCCAGGTCTCGGCAGAAGGTGGAACTACAACCCCCAGAAGTCCGGGCGGAACCGGAAGTAAACCGTCATTTTGAACTCTCACCCGGCCTGTCTGCATCTCAGGTAGCGCCCCTGGGGTGTGCGGCTGGCGGCCGGGCGGCCACACGGCCGCTTATTAATACTAAAACTAGGAAATTCAACACCAAAGGGAAGGTAATACCCTCAAGAAAAAAGAAACAGTACACTAGAGGAATCTATCCCTGAACACCGCAACACCATGGGAAAACAACGCCAGATCCCCAGCTCGAAGAACAGATGAAGGAATTGACCGTGAAGAATCAAAAAGAATACAGATGTGCATGATCACTCTGACAATGAAATTAGAGAAGAAATTGGTAGGATGTTTAAGGAGCTCAACGAAAAAATTGAGCAGATGTCCAATAAAATACAGGAGGAACATAAACGAAGCAGTTGAAAGGGCAGTCAATAAACTACGGGAGGAAATGAGAGCAGAAATGAGAACCATGCAAAGAGAAATATTATCGCTTAAAAACTCAGTAGATGAAATGAAAAAACACAATCGGGGCTCTCAACAGTAGGATGACAGCAGCGGAGAGAGAGAATCAGTGAGACTGAAGATGAGCTGCAGAAAGCACTCAGAGAACTACATAAGATGGAAAAAGATCGGAAAATGGATCAGCAGCGGAACAGAGAACAATGGGATGAAGCCAGGCGGAACAACATAAGAATCATCGGAGTCCCAGAGGGACAGGAAAGTAACCCCAAGGAAATTAAAACAGTTAAAAACATCCTGGCTGAAAAGTTCCCGAGTTAAAGGATGAAGGCATCCAGATCCAAGAAGCCCGACGCGTACCAGCAAGAAGAGACCCCAATAGAAAGACCCCCAAGACACATCCTAGTCAAAGTAATGGATGCCATAGACAGAGACAGAATTCTTCAGGCAGCAAGATCAAAGAAGGAAATTGTATACAAAGGAGCATCCATTCGACTTTCAGCAGACTTCTCAGAAGACACCCTCCAAGCCCGAAGGCAGTGGTGGGATATAGTAAAAAAACTTAATGAAATGAATGCCTCAGCAAGAATTCTTTATCCAGCTAAACTCTCACTCAGATTTGAAGGACAGATATACAACTTCTTGGATAAACAACAGCTTAGGAACTTTGTAAAATCAAAACCAACCTTAAAAAGAAGGACTGAATGATCTACTATAAGACGAGACATAACCCAAAAGAACAACCAACCTATACAGAAAGATGGCACAAAATCCCATGACAATAATCTCTCTCAATGTCAACGGGTCTAAATGCACCAGTTAAGAGACACAGAGTGGCAAAATGGATCACAAAATTGAATCCGACATTCTGCTGCCTTCAAGAAACACACCTGAACAATCGGAGCAAAGACAGGCTCAAAATAAAAGGCTGGAAAACAATCCTTCACTCAAACAACCCATCCAAAAAGGCTGGGGTAGCCATACTGGTATCTGACAACATAGACTTCAGGCTGAAGAAGGTCCAGAAGGGACAGTGAAGGTCACTTCTTAATAGTCAAGGGATGCATATATCAGGAAGAAATCACGCTACTAAACATATATGCACCCAACGAGGGGCCAGCAAAATACCTAAAACAACTACTAATAGACTTCAAAGAAGACATTGACAGCAACACAATTGTAGTTGGAGACTTCAACACTGCTCTATCAACCCTGGATAGATCAACAAGATTGAAACTTACCAAGGAAATACTGGCCCTAAAAGAAGAGATGGAAGAAAGAGGGCTGGTAGACATATACAGGACATTTCATCCCCAAAAAGCTGAATACACTTTCTTCTCCAGTGCACATGGAACATACTCGAAAATAGATCACATGCTGAGCCATAAATCATACCTCCATAAAATCAAGAAGATAGAAATTGTGCCAACTATTTTTTCAGACCATGATGCACTGAAAATAGAAGTTAATTGTACACAAAAACGGAGACCAATACCAAGTACCTGGAAACTAAACAGCTCACTGCTGAACAACCAGCAAGTCATAAAAGAAATCAAAGAGGAAATCCAAAGATTCCTTGAAACAAATGAGACTGAAGACACGAATTACCAGAACTTGTGGGATACAGCAAAAGCAAGTGTTAAGAGGCAAGTTCATAGCTCTTCAGGCATTCATCAGAAAAGAAGAAAAGGCCATCATAAACAGTCTGACTTCACAACTTAAGATCTTAGAGAGTGATCAACAAAAGGAGCCCAACCCAAGCAGAAAGAAAGAAATAATAAAACTTAGAGCAGAAATCAATGAGATGGAATGTCAAAAAACAATCCAGAAGATCAACGAAACCAAAAAGCTGGTTCTTTGAAAAAATAAACAAGATTGACAAACCACTTGCAAGACTTGTAAGAAAAGGAAAAGAGAGAACCCAAATAAATAGAATCAGAAATGAAAACGGGGACATCACAACTGAAAACACAGAAATTCAAAAGATCATCAAGAGATTACTATGAGAGCCTGTACGCCACGAAACAAGAGAACCTAGAAGAAATGGACAAATTCCTGAATTCCTATAGCTTCCCAAGTCTGCAACAAGAAGATTTGGAATGCCTCAACAAACCTATCTCCATCGAGGAAATAGAATCGGTAATCAAAAGTCTCCCCAAACACAAAAGCCCAGGCCCAGATGGATTCACCAGTGAATTCTACAAAACCTTTAAAGAGGACCTACTCTCAATTCTTTTTTAAGCTCTTCCGGCAAATTGAAGAAACAGAAATACTCCCAAATAGCTTTTACGAGGCACATATCACCCTGATACCCAAAGCAGACAAAGATGTCACAAAAAAGGAAAACTACAGACCAATCTCCTGATGAATACAGATGCTAAGATCTTCAACAAAATACTAGCAAATAGAATCCAAAGAGTCATCAAAAAGATTGTACACCATGACCAAGTGGGATTCATCCCGGGAATGCAAGGATGGTTCAACATCCGCAAGTCAATCAACATAATACATCATATCAGCAAAAAGAAAAATAAAAACCATATGATCATATCAATAGATGCAAGAGAAGGCATTTGACAAGATTCAACACCCGTTCATGATGAAAGCTCTCCGTAAAATGGGGATTGAAGGAACCTTCCTCAAGATAATCCAGGCCATCTACTACAAGCCCACAGCGAGCATCATTCTCAATGGGGGAAAAACTGTAAGCCTTCCCCTTAAGATCCAGGGACAAGACAAGGCTGCCCGCTCTCACCACTTCTATTCAATATAGTACTGGAAGTACTTGCCATAGCAATCAGGGAAGAAAAAAGACATTAAGGGCATCCAGATAGGAAGGGAAGAAGCCAAGTTATCACTATTTGCAGATGACTGATATTATACCTGGAAAACCCAAAACTCTCTACCAAGAGGCTCCTAGAAATAATACATTCTTATAGTAGAGTAGCAGGGTACAAAATCAATACCCAAAAGTCAATGGCCTTCCTATATGCAAACAGCGAAAGAGAAGAAAGGGACATTAAAGAAACTATCCCATTCACAATTGCACCGCAGAAAATCAAATACCTAGGAATCAGTTTGACAAAGAATGTAAAGGATCTCTACAAAGAAAACTACAAAACGTTACTCCAGGAAATAAAAGAAGACCTGAGGAAATGGAGACACATTCCCTGCTCATGGATTGGAAGGATTAACATTATCAAAATGGTAATACTCCCTAGAGCTTTATACAGATTCAATGCGGTCCCTATAAAGATACCCATGATGTTCTTCAAAGAAATTGAACAAACACTCCTGAAATTTGTATGGAATAATAAAACCCCCGAATAGCTAAAGCAATCCTTGGGAAAAAGAAGATGGGAGGTATCACTTTCCCCAACCTCAAGCTCTACTTACAGAGCAGTTGTAATTAAGACAGTGTGGTATTGGTATAGAGACAGACCCGTAGACCTATGGAATAGAACTGAGTATCCTGAAACGCACTCACAAATATACAACCACTTAATCTTCGATAAAGGAGCAAAAAATATTAAGTGGAGCAAAGAAAGCCTCTTCAACAAATGGTGCTGGGAAAACTGGGCAGCTACATGTAAAAAAATGAACTTAGACCTCCTTCTAACGCCATGCACAAAAGTCAGATCAAAATGGATTCTAGATCTCGATATCAGACATGAATCTATAAGGTACATCGAAGAAAACATAGGAGAAACGCTCTCCGACATCGAAACGAAAAGTATCTTTAAAGACGACACACCACTGACCAAGCAAATGGAAGCAATGATAAACAAATGGGATTATATAAAATTGAAAAGCTTCTGCACCTCAAAAGAAACGGTGACCAAGATACAAAAGACAATCCACAGAGTGGGGAAAGGATATTCACCCAATACCCATCTGACAAGGGGTTAATATCCAGGATATATCAGGCACTGGTAGCACTCCACAAGAAGAAAACAGCCAACCCCATCAAAAAAATGGGGAGAAGAAATGAACAGAAGCTTCCAAAAAAGAAGAAATTGAATGGCCAAAAGGCATATGAAAAAGTGCTCTTCATCTTTAATCATCAGGGAGATGCAAATCAAAACAACAATGAGGTACCATCTCACCCCACAGAGACTGGCACACATCCAAAACAGCAAGAACAACCGGTGCTGGCGTGGATGTGGGGGAAAAAGGGACTCTCATCCACTGCTGGTGGGAGTGCCGACTGGTCCAGCCCTTTTGGAAAACAATATGGGCATTCCCTCCGAAAGCTAGATATTGAGCTCCCATTTGATCCAGCAATAGCACTCCTGGGAATATACCCTAGAGACCGAAAAACACATAGCAGAAACACTATCTGTACTTCTTTATTCATCTCTGCGCTATTCACTATAGCTAGAATCTGGAAACAACCTAAATGCCCGAGAACAGAGGACTGGCTAAAGAAACTGTGGTTCATCTACACTATGGAATACTATGCGGCTGTCAGAAAGGATGAAATTATGAAATTTACCTGCAAATGGATGGACATGGAGTCTATCATGCTTGAGTGAAATTAGTCAGAAGGAAAAGGACAGATATAGAATGACTGCATTCATTAATAGGATAATAGATACCAGTGTTTTACTAAATATGGGGAAATGGTAATGGCAGATTAAAACTCACCACTGAATATACACAAAGAGACTTAAGTGATAAACTCTAAATATCTGCAGGGGCTAGCCACAATGTGTAAAATAAGAGGGAGAGAGATGCAGAGACAGAGAGAGAGAGAGAGGAGAAAGAGAGGAAACTGGGGTACCTGCTATTAAGGCGGGTGGGGGGGGGGGGGGGAGGGGGTACATTGGTGGTGGAAATGGGGCACTGGTGGAGGGATGGGTGCTGGAATACTGTATTACCAAGAACCAATTATGAACACCTTTGTAATTGTATGTTTCACGGTGGTATAATAAAAAAATTTTTAAAAAAAAAAATAAAAA
>JAJIBD010022177.1:0-155275 GCA_021461705.1 Cryptotis parvus
CTCCTGCCACCCGGCCTGCCTGCATCTCAAGTAGAGTCTCTGAGGTGTGGGCTGGCCGAGTGGGCGCCTGGGGCGTGAGTAGAGCCCCAGGTCTCAGCAGAAAGGTTGACCTACAACCCCAAGAAGTCCGCCCGGAACCGGAGTAAAACGACATTTTGAACTCTCACCCGGCCTGCCTGCATCTCAGGTAAGTGTCCTAGGAGTCTTGTGGCTGGCGGGCAGGCGCCTGGGGCTGTGGTAGAGCCCCAGGTTTCGGCAGAAGGTGGAACTACAACCCCCCAGAAGTCCGAGGCGGAACCGGAAGTAAACCTTCATTTTGAACTCTCACACCGGCCTGCCTGCACCTCAGGTAGACTCCCTGGGGTGCTGTGGCTGGCGGGCGGGCGCCGCTACGGCCGTTATTTACAAAAACTAGGAAATTCAACACCAAGGGTAAGGTAATACCCTCAGGAAAAAAAGAAACAGTACACTAGAGGAATCTATCCCTGACACCGCAACACCATGGGGAAAACAATGCCAGATCCCCAGCTCAGAAGAACAGATGAAGGAATTGACCCTGAAGAATCAAAAAAAGAATACAGATATGCATGATCACTCTGACAATGAAATTAGAGAGAGAAATTGGTAGGATGTTTAAGGAGCTCAACGAAAAAATTGAGCAGATGTCCAATAAAATACAGGAGAACATAAAGCGAAGCAGTCGAAAGGGCAGTCAATAAACTACGGGGAGGAAATGAGAGCAGAAATGAGGAACCATGCAAAGAGAAATATCATCACTAAAAAACTCAGTAGATGAAATGAAAAAACACAATCGGGGCTCTCAATGGTAGGATGACAGCAGCGGAAGGAGAGAATCAGTGAGACTGAAGATGAGCTGCAGAAAGCACTCAGAGAACTACATAAGATGGAAAAAAGATCGGAAAATGGATCAGCAACGGAACAGAGAACAATGGGATGAAGCCAGGCGGAACAACATAAGAATCATCGGAGTCCCAGAGGGACAGGAAAGTAACCCCAAGGAAATTAAAACAGTTAAAAACATCCTGGCTGAAAAGTTCCCGAGTTAAAGGATGAAGGCATCCAGATCCAAGAAGCCCGACGCGTACCAGCAAGAAGAGACCCCAATAGAAAGACCCCAAGACACATCCTAGTCAAAGTAATGGATGCCATAGACAGAGACAGAATTCTTCAGGCAGCAAGATCAAAGAAGGAAATTGTGTACAAAGGAGCATCCATTCGACTTTCAGCAGACTTCTCAGAAGACACCCTCCAAGCCCGAAGGCAGTGGTGGGATATAGTAAAAAAACTTAATGAAATGAACGCCTCAGCAAGAATTCTTTATCCAGCTAAACTCTCACTCAGATTTGAAGGACAGATATACAACTTCTTGGATAAACAACAGCTTAGGAACTTTGTAAAATCAAAACCAACCTTAAAAGAAGGACTGAATGATCTACTATAAGACGAAACATAACCCAAAAGAACAACCAACCTATACAGAGAGATGGCACAAAAATCCCATGACAATAATATCTCTCAATGTCAACGGTCTAAATGCACCAGTTAAGAGACACAGAGTGGCAAAATGGATCACAAAATTGAATCCGACATTCTGCTGCCTTCAAGAAACACACCTGAACAATCGGAGCAAAGACAGGCTCAAAATAAAAGGCTGGAAAACAATCCTTCACTCAAACAACCCATCCAAAAAGGCTGGGGTAGCCATACTGGTATCTGACAACATAGACTTCCAGGCTGAAGAAGGTCAGAAGGGACAGTGAAGGTCACTTCTTAATAGTCAAGGGATGCATATATCAGGAAGAAATCACGCTATTAAACATATATGCACCCAACGAGGGGCCAGCAAAATACCTAAAACAACTACTAATAGACTTCAAAGAAGACATTGACAGCAACACAATTGTAGTTGGAGACTTCAACACTGCTCTATCAACCCTGGATAGATCAACAAGATTGAAACTTACCAAGGAAATACTGGCCCTAAAAGAGGAGATGGAAGAAAGAGGGCTGGTAGACATATACAGGACATTTCATCCCCCAAAAAGCTGAATACACTTTCTTCTCCAGTGCACATGGAACATACTCAAAAAATAGATCACATGCTGAGCCATAAATCATACCTCCATAAAATCAAGAAGATAGAAATTGTGCCAACTATTTTTTCAGACCATGATGCACTGAAAATAGAAGTTAATTGTACACAAAAACGGAGACCAATACCAAGTACCTGGAAACTAAACAGCTCACTGCTGAACAACCAGCAAGTCATAAAAGAAATCAAAGAGGAAATCCAAAGATTCCTTGAAACAAATGAGACTGAAGACACGAATTACCAGAACTTGTGGGATACGGCAAAAGCAGTGTTAAGAGGCAAGTTCATAGCTCTTCAGGCATTCATCAGAAAAGAAGAAAAGGCCATCATAAACAGTCTGACTTCCACAACTTAAGATCTTAGAGAGTGATCAACAAAAAGGAGCCCAACCCAAGCAGAAAGAAAGAAATAATAAAACTTAGAGCAGAAATCAATGAGATGGAATGTCAAAAAACAATCCAGAAGATCAACGAAACCAAAAGCTGGTTCTTTGAAAAAATAAACAAGATTGACAAACCACTTGCAAGACTTGTAAGAAAAGGAAAAGAGAGAACCCAAATAAATAGAATCAGAAATGAAAACGGGGACATCACAACTGAAAACACAGAAATTCAAAAGATCATCAGAGATTACTATGAGAGCCTGTATGCCACGAAACAAGAGAACCTAGAAGAAATGGACAAATTCCTGAATTCCTATAGCTTCCCAAGTCTGCAACAAGAAGATTTGGAATACCTCAACAAACCTATCTCCATCGAGGAAATAGAATCGGTAATCAAAAGTCTCCCTAAACACAAAAGCCCAGGCCCAGATGGATTCACCAGTGAATTCTACAAAAACCTTTAAAGAGGACCTACTCTCAATTCTTTTTAAGCTCTTCCGGCAAATTGAAGAAACAGAAATACTCCCAAATAGCTTTTACGAGGCACATATCACCCTGATACCCAAAGCAGACAAAGATGTCACAAAAAAAGGAAAACTACAGACCAATCTCCCTGATGAATACAGATGCTAAGATCTTCAACAAAATACTAGCAAATAGAATCCAAAGAGTCATCAAAAAGATTGTACACCATGACCAAGTGGGATTCATCCCGGGAATGCAAGGATGGTTCAACATCCGCAAGTCAATCAACATAATACATCATATCAACAAAAAAGAAAAATAAAAACCATATGATCATATCAATAGATGCAGAGAAGGCATTTGACAAGATTCAACACCCGTTCATGATGAAAGCTCTCCGTAAAATGGGGATTGAAGGAACCTTCCTCAAGATAATCCAGGCCATCTACTACAAGCCCACAGCGAGCATCATTCTCAATGGGGAAAAACTGAAAGCCTTCCCCTTAAGATCAGGGACAAGACAAGGCTGCCCACTCTCACCACTTCTATTCAATATAGTACTGGAAGTACTTGCCATAGCAATCAGGGGAAGAAAAAGACATTAAGGGCATCCAGATAGGAAGGGAAGAAGCCAAGTTATCACTATTTGCAGATGACATGATATTATACCTGGAAAACCCAAAAACTCTCTACCAAGAGGCTCCTAGAAATAATACATTCTTACAGTAGAGTAGCAGGATACAAAATCAATACCCAAAAGTCAATGGCCTTCCTATATGCAAACAGCGAAAGAGAAGAAAGGGACATTAAAGAAACTATCCCATTCACAATTGCACCCCAGAAAATCAGATACTTAGGAATCAGTCTGACAAAGAATGTAAAGGATCTCTACAAAGAAAACTACAAAACGTTACTTCAGGAAATAAAAGAAGACCTGAGGAAATGGAGACACATTCCCTGCTCATGGATTGGAAGGATTAACATTATCAAAATGGTAATACTCCCTAGAGCTTTATACAGATTCAATGCGGTCCCCTATAAAGATACCCATGATGTTCTTCAAAGAAATTGAACAAACACTCCTGAAATTTGTATGGAATAATAAAACCCCCCCGAATAGCTAAAGCAATCCTTGGGAAAAAGAAGATGGGGAGGTATCACTTTCCCCAACCTCAAGCTCTACTACAGAGCAGTTGTAATTAAGGCAGTGTGGTATTGGTATAGAGACAGACCCGTAGACCTATGGAATAGAACTGAGTATCCTGAAACGCACTCACAAATATACAACCACTTAATCTTCGATAAAGGAGCAAAAAATATTAAGTGGAGCAAAGAAAGCCTCTTCAACAAGTGGTGCTGGGAAAACTGGGCAGCTACATGTAAAAAAATGAACTTAGACCTCCTTCTAACGCCATGCACAAAAGTCAGATCAAAATGGATTCTAGATCTCAATATCAGACATGAATCTATAAGGTACATCGAAGAAAACATAGGAGAAACACTCTATGACATAGAATCGAAAAGTATCTTTTAAAGACGGCACACCACTGACCAAGCAAAAGGAAGCAAAGATAAACAAATGGGATTATATAAAATTGAAAAGCTTCTGCACCTCAAAAGAAACGGTGACCAAGATACAAAGACAATCCACAGAGTGGGAAAGGATATTCACCCAATACCCATCTGACAAGGGGTTAATATCCAGAATATATCAGGCACTGGTAGCACTCCACAAGAAGAAAACAGCCAACCCCATCAAAAAATGGGGAGAAGAAATGAACAGAAGCTTCCAAAAAGAAGAAATTCGAATGGCCAAAAGGCATATGAAAAAGTGCTCTTCATCTTTAATCATCAGGGAGATGCAAATCAAAACAACAATGAGGTACCATCTCACCCCACAGAGACTGGCACACATCCAAAACAGCAAGAACAACCGGTGCTGGCGTGGATGTGGGGAAAAAGGGACTCTCATCCACTGCTGGTGGGAGTGCCGACTGGTCCAGCCCTTTTGGAAAACAATATGGGCATTCCTCCGAAAGCTAGATATTGAGCTCCCATTTGACCCAGCAATAGCACTCCTGGGAATATACCCTAGAGACCGAAAAACACATAGCAGAAACACTATCTGTACTTCTTTATTCATCTCTGCGCTATTCACTATAGCTAGAATCTGGAAACAACCTAAATGCCCGAGAACAGAGGACTGGCTAAAGAAACTGTGGTTCATCTACACTATGGAATACTATGCGGCTGTCAGAAAGGATGAAATTATGAAATTTACCTGCAAATGGATGGACATGGAGTCTATCATGCTGAGTGAAATTAGTCAGAAGGAAAAGGACAGATATAGAATGACTGCATTCATTAATAGGATATAGATACCAGTGTTTTAATAAATATGGGGAAATGGTAATGGCAGATTAAAACTCACCACTGAATATACACAAAGAGACTTAAGTGATAAACTCTAAATATCTGCAGGGCTAGCCATAATGTGTAAAATAAGAGGGAGAGAGTTGCAGAGACAGAGAGAGAGATAAGAGAGAGAAAGAGAGGAAACTGGGGTACCTGCTATTAAGGCGGGTGGGGGACGGGAGGGGGAGGGGTACACTGGTGGTGGAAATGGGGCACTGGTGGAGGGATGGGTGCTGGAATACTGTATTACCAAGAACCAATTATGAACACCTTTGTAATTGTGTGTTTCACGGTGGTATAATAAAAAATTTAAAAAAAAAAAAAAAAAGAAGTATAAGGAACTCGTAATACTCAATAGCCGAAATGGAAAGAAATAAAGAACCTGCCATGGAGGAGGGCTGGGGGAGAAGGGAGGGAACCGGGGACGTTGGTGGTGGGAGATGGGCACTGGTGGCGGGATGGGTGCTGAAACACTGTATGACCAAAACCCAAATATAAACTTTTTAATTGTATATCTTTGTAATTGTAAACATAAAAAAATTAAAAAAAAACTCAATAGCAAAAGTAGCATACAAAAACAGTAAAAAGTATACAGATAATCTGATTAGATATTTCTGAATGAAAGACATACTGATTGTCAATATGTACAGGAAATGATGCTCAATCTAACTATCAGGAAAATAGAAATCAAAACCATAATGAGCTACCATGCCAAAAAACCACAATGAGAAACCATGTCATTTCTACCAGGACATATCTATGTTCTAAAAGATGAACAACAAACTTCTTTAAGTGAATAAATTTCCCCTTTTCTCAACTCTTTTCTCAACTTTTCTCAACACTGTAGGTGCAAAAATAAAGTTGTGCCACCACCATGAAGAACAGTAAGAAGGGTACTCAAAAGTAGAAAATGCACTGAATGATTTATCTGAATCATTTCTGAATATTCATCAGGAAATATAAAAGCACTACTAAGCAGAAAAAATATATATTCCTAAAAATCAACTTAACACTTTTACAAGCAAATTGAGAATTTTCCCCCCACCCCGCAAATTGAGAATTTTTAAACAATATTTATCTCCAAATTATTATTACCTTCAAAAACAGGAGATTTTTTTAATTAACCTAAAATAACCAAAACTAACCCAAAAAGGAAAGATTTTTATTTGAAATCCCAGAATATCACACTTAAATCTTGACCATTAGCCAATTAACCCTTTAGGTTAGTTTCACATCCTCAGATAAATTTAAAGCTATTATCCAAAAAATTACATTGACATTTTCAAATATATTTTCTTATAATTAAAAAAGATGCTTCTTCATTACTATCTTCTAAAAAAATAAGTCATTAAAAATGACATTTCATCATTTTTTTTGTTCTGCTGTCTTTATGAAAAGAGGATCCTGAGAACCTGCTTTCCTTATTCACTTAAAGTTTGTGAAAAACTCTCAAGATTAAATATGGGTTTAATATTCATTGAATGCCTTTTAGAAACACTTGAATGAACTTAAGCATTTGGTCAGGCATTTCTAAACAACTTAAACTTGTGTTTTTCACACACTGATATT
Organism: Cryptotis parvus; assembly: GCA_021461705.1. Classification (NCBI taxonomy): domain Eukaryota; kingdom Metazoa; phylum Chordata; class Mammalia; order Eulipotyphla; family Soricidae; genus Cryptotis; species Cryptotis parvus. The sequence continues at coordinate 6,945 of JAJIBD010022177.1, forward strand.
AAAAATAAAAAATGATCATTATCTACCTTACTTTAGGTGTTGTTTGTCAGAGGGAGTTTTCATGGACAAAGGGAGTTTGGAAGAGAGATATTCTGTCAATTTTTCTAAAGGACCAGAGTAAGTATTCTAATCTTTTATAGGTCCTCAGGTCCCTGCTAAATTACTCATTACTTTCATCTTAGTGCAAATTTATGAACAAAAGTATCTGGCTGTATTTCAATGAAACTTAACTAGGAAAACATGCTATAGGCTTGGTGTTCACTTAGGGAGTCATAGTTTACTGACAAAACCATTAAAAGGAAAGAGTAAAGACCTAGCACTGGTATATGGTCAACATCTCAAATTAACAGTATTTTGCACCTTCTCCTTTGTTAAAATTATAAGCAAACAAAAATTCATCCCAGCAGATATATCAGTTCCGAGTTTTTGTGGTAACAAAAGCAGCAAAGTTTAATTCTTAAAAGTGTCACCCAAAAAAAAAATGATTAAAGTATAACTAAGTGTGACCAAAAGGCTTTGTTCTGCACATTCACATGCCTTCATGACAACTGAAAATAGTAACATCTATAAATGGAAGCTTCTATACAATTCCAAGATTGAACCTAAATTCATTTCTGAGGGAGATCCACTTGCCAATACGCAGGTATATACTATGACCTAGAAGTGGAAAAATTTGGGAAAAAAAATGATCCTGTATGGTTACAGTTTTAATAGTTTAGAGAATGAAAGATTTGTGGAAAACATGCTTTCAGAAAAACTAAATGCTCTCATGATCCACTGGTAGAATCTGGCTTCTTAAATCTTGAAATATTTCAAACACAGCAGGCATACCCTCCCACATGACACATCCACCTCCTCCAACATGTTACAACAAATAGTGAAAAAGCATACTACCGATTTGGTAATTACTTTAGATCTGTAGCTCTGCTAAAAGAACCAGTTTTGCTTTTTGCTTTTTTATGGTTTCCCATCAAGGTTTGATTATGTTATACTGCCCTCAGGTGTGCACAAACTTATAGGCATGATTAGTGGGCAAGTCAAGACCTTTCTACATAAACAAACACACGAGAAAGCTGTACTTGCGATATTTGAGCTGTTGGTTTTGTTTTTTTTCATAAACCCTACTCACAGAGCTAATGTGTAAAATTCAGCTTTTAATTATATCTGAAGTATTACTGGAATTTTGTCCTGTTATTTATATAAAATGCTACTAAAACAAGAAAACTAAAATGACAACTAAAAATATTGAAGCACATAGGTTTCCTGTTAAGTTGTATCCTTTTTAAGTATTTTCATGAGTTTAAACCATTTATTAAAATACCACAGAGCCACAGAGATAGCTAAAATGACAGGAGCATACATTTCGGTCCAGGAAGCACAAATTCAATACCTGGCACCTTGTGGTCTCCCAAACAGCACCAGGAATAAAACCTAAGCATCTAGCTTGGTATTCCCTGAGCACCACAAGGTGTGCCCTCATCCAAACACAGAGAAAGTTTAATGAACTATTTTAAGGTGGAGGCACACCAACAGTGCTCAGAACTTACTCCTGGCTTTGTGATCAGGTATCACTCATGGCAAGGCTCAGGGGACCATATGAAATGCAGAGGGTCGAACATGGGTTGGCCTCATGCAAGGCAAGTACTATCTACTGTACCCTACCTACTGACTAGCACTCTGGCCTCTAGAGTTTTCATGTCTTATAATGTACTGTATATGATATAAATTAAAAAGAAAGAAGCAGACAATCTAGGTGTTTGTTAACGCAACATATGATTCACAACAAATTTTAAAGGTTCTATTCACTGTTATTTAAGAATAGTTCATAAAAGTACATTATTTAATAGAATTTATTAATATTTAATAAATTTAAGTGATTTAACAAGTATTTTAAATATTACCTACTTAAGCTTTTAAGAGCTTAAATATTCATGGATATAAGCTCCTTGAAAGCCTAAAAGCCTTTGATTTATAAGAAAACGTGAGTTCATAAAGTTAAAAATGTGTTACGTAAAATCTTCTATCACTACTTCATAAAATGCATGTTACTCTTAAAGAATGTTAACCTAATTAACAAACTATAGATTAAACAAATTTTACTATTAAATCGATAATCATGGAAGTCAGGGATAAGTCAGAGAGAAAGAGTTTCAATCGCCTTTGTAGGAAGAAGGAAATTAATCTCCTTTCCTTCAATACCTTGCACTATTAAGTCATATAAATGAACTGATAATAATAATAAAAAAGAACTTGATAATAATATATGTTAAATAACTGAGGTCCCTAAATGATGCCAATAACTTTATGAAAGCTATGTGTTATATTTTTTAAGAAAATTAGTCACCATGAATTGTCAAGTTATTTATGATTTGGTTTTAGATAAACAATATTTCAACACCAATCCCTTAGTATCCATTTTTCCCTCCACAATGTTTCTTTCTCTTTTTATTTTGGGTTTGAGGGCCACACTCAGACAGGTTCAGGGTTATTCCTGGCTATGGACTCTGCAATTATTCCTAGAGGTGCTTAAGTTGCCGTATGGGATGCTAGGAATTAAACTGGGTTCAGCTGCATGGAAGGCAAGCACCATATCCACTGAATTAAAGCTCAGGCCTCCACCCTTCACAATGTTTCAGCGCCAATCATCCTTCACACTAGATTCTATCCCCCCCACCAGCCTCTGAGAAGCAGATTTTTTAAAATAACTTTTGGCACTGTGGTCTAAAAAGTAATGCTGCTGAAAGGATTTTATGCATAGCTTTCAGTAGTCCCCTCTTCCCAGCTGAAGATTACCATACCACTATTGTAATGTACTCTTCCTTGTCCTGTCCCCACTCCCACAACCCCAAGTGGCATGTTTCCTTCTGAAGAGCAGTTCTCATGTTCTTAGTTTCAATTGCCTTTGGGCATTTGTTACTCCACTATGATGCTTCTTTATATCTACATATACTATCATTCTGTGTTGGTCTCTCTCTCCCTCTAACTTCACTCATCATGATACTGTACAGATACATCCACATAGCAATAAATTGCATTCCTTTATCTTTTTAAGCGGAGTAATACTGAATTGTACATGCCTTTTTATAGCTGAGTAATACTCAATCATCTGTTCTTAGACATAAGTAGTTTCCAGATATTGGCTATTGTGGATAGTGTCAAGAAACGTAAGAGTTCAGATGTCTTTTCTTCAATTTGGGGGATCCTTGTAGTACAGAATGTGGAGCTGCTGAGTCAAATGGGGGTCAATCACTTCACTTGATTACTTGAATCCCATTGTTCATCGATTTGCTCGAAGCGGCGCCAGTAACATTTCCACTGGACCCTATCACGTGCCAATGTTTGTTTTGGCAGCCAAGGATGGCCATGAAATTTTATCATACACTGCTTGTTTGCCTTTCTTACTGCTACTGTATTAAGGGCTCTTTCTGGGTCAGGAAAATAAACATTTCTGTTACTGGTTTTGGCATATCGAACATGCATCGGACAGCTTGCCAGAATCTGCCATGCGAGCGCTATATTCTCATTACTTTGTGGGGCTCTATCAGAGGGGTGGGTAGAATATTTATGGTAATTTGAGAGAATCGCACGGCCACATAGCGGCCGCAGCACAACGGGAAAGCTGGTTTCTGCTCTGCTGGGGTGTACCTGTGTCACCCAGCACAGGGGGTCAATACCTAGTTTTTTTTGAGTAATGTCCATATTGTTTCCCAGAAAGGCTGGACCAGTCCACATTCTCATCAGCAGTGAAAGGGATCAGTAGTTACTTTTCTCTCATCCATAGCTGTACTGGTTGTTCTTGTACTTTTGGATGTATCCCAGTCTCTGCGATGTGAGGTGACGCTTTGATTTGCATTTCCCTGATGATTACTGATATAGATTTTTATATGCCTTTTGAACATTTAGAGGTCTTCTTTGAGTTAGTTTATGTTCCTCTCTTTCCCCACTTTTTTTGATGGTGTTATGGCAGGTTGAGGTGTTGAATGCCAGGTTTCTTTAAATCTCCACCCCTGAAACAGGTAGCCAATCAGAAGAGAAGGGGCTGACTGGGTGTGGGGTATGAATTTATACAAGACTCTTAGCACAGCCCCCAGAGAGAGGGGAGAGAGAGAGAGAGAGAGAGGTGAGAGGAGAAAGGCAGGAGGCTGGCTCTGTTCCATCTTTTTGCCAGCCCCAGAGAAGCTGCCATTCCGCTTCTCTCAGAACTAGACTGTCCGACCCTCATCCTCTTTCCATGGGACCTCCAGGTCAAGCAGGCCTACATGAGCCAGTTCAGGGCTTAGTACGGGTGCTTATGTGGGCACCCCAGGGCCAGATGGGCACAATAAGGCTGGGCTTGGACCCAGGTAACTCAGGTATAGACTAGGCATGGATGCCCAGGAAGAGATAACGTGCAGAACACAGGGATCTGGCCCACACAGGTGGCTGTGGCATCTCCGGGAAAACATATAACAGAGAGAGAGAGAGAGAGAGAGAGAGAGAGCAGGTACAGGACCCGTGACACTGTTCATGGGAAGCGGTACAAAGAATGGGACAGGACAGGCCACCGTACACTAGACCAGGCAGCGCTCACGCATAATAGAGGCCTAGATATCTGGAGAGGGACTTGAATCCATGTGTATAATAAATTAAACTTTTCTTTTCCTCCAAGCTTTGCAGGCAAATCTTTCATACAATTCTCAAGAATCCATAAGCACAGGAAAATTTTGCTTTCATGTAACAATGGGATTGAACTTTCTAGGGGAGCTGTGCAGTTATATCTGAGTTTTATAGATTTTTGAATGCTAACTTTTTATAAAATGAGTGATGGGCAAATAATTTCTCCCAATCTGTGAGGTGTCTTTGTTTTTTTTTGTTTGTTTGCTTTTGGGTCACACCCAGGATGCTCAGAGGTTGTTCCTGGCTCTGCACTCCGGAAATTATTCCTGGCAGTTCTTGGGGGACCATATGGGAAGCTGGGGAATCGAACCTGAGTTGGCTATGTACAAGGCAAATGCTCTACCCACTGGACTATTGCTCTGGCCCCTGTGAGTTGTCTTTGTATACTGATCACAGCTTCCTCTGAGGTGGAAAAACTTCTTAATGTATTCCCATTTGGTTAACTTTTTATTTGCTTAGCCAATGGAAATGTATCCTTAAAGATATCTCTACATTCAGGGTGGTAAAGAGTTCTGATTATATCTTTCTTAATGTAAATTATGCATTCAGGCCTAATATCAGTTCCTTGATGCATTTTGATTTGACTTTTGTGCACATGGTGTTAGAAAGGGTCTACGGTTTTTTTCCCCATGTGGCAGACCAGTTTTCCCCAAACCACTTGAAGATGATGTCCTTGCTTCACGATTCTTAATACTTTACTGATGATTAACTGTACATGAGGATCTGTCTCTAGATTTTTAATTCTATTCCATTGGAATAGGAATGCGTTCTTATTCCAGTACCAAGCTAATCTAATTTCTATAGTTTTGTAGTATAGTATATATTATGTAGTACAGTTTTGAAGTTGGGAAAGTAATACCTCCCATTTTATTTTTCACTGGAATTCCTTTGAATATTCAAGGGGTTTATTCTTCCATATGAATATTAGGAATGTTTGATCTATTTCTTTCAAAAAATGCCATGGACATTTTTATAGGATTTTCTAATGCATTGGGGAGCATGCCATTCTGAACAATGTTAATCCTTAAGATTCATGAACAGGGAATGTTTTTCCATTTCTTAATGCCCCCTTTTATTATAAATAATGTTTTGTAGTTTTCTTCGGGTAGGTCTTTCATCTCTTCTGTTACACTGATTCCTGGGTATTTGAATTTGAGGAACAACTGTGAAGGGATTTTTTTCTTTAATTTGTCTATTTGATTATTTGCATAGAGAAAAGCCATGGACTTTTGCATGCTGACTTTGTAGTCTGCCACTTTATAATTTAAGTATCATTTCTAGGAGCTTTTTGTTGTAGTCTTTACGGCTTTCTTAGTATTATGGCAACCACAGAGAGAGCTTGACTCTTTTCCTATTGAATGTCCTTAATCTTTTTTTCTTGCCTAACTGCTATTTCAAGAACTTCTACTACCTCACTGAACATTCGTGATGAGAGTTGGCTTCCTTGTCTTGTGCCTGCTCTTACAGAGAAAGCTTTAGTTTCTCAGTTTGGGAACGATGCTTTCTGTGCATTTGTGGTAAATGGCATGAATTATGTTGAAGAAAGTGCTTCAATTCTCTTTAACTGAGTTTTTATCATGAATGAGTGTTGCCTTCTCTGTATCTACTGATATGATCATATGATCTTTATTTTTTCTTGTAATAACATTCTGTGATACCGTGATTGACTTGTGTACATTAAACTATATTTGTGTCCCGGATATGGAACCAACTTGATTATGGTGTATGATTTTCTTTTTTACATTGGATTCGATTTGCTAGTATTTTAAGGATCTTTATATCTATGTCTATAAGTAATATCAGTTATAGTTATCCTTTTTTGAGTGCTGTCTTTGGTTTTTTGTATCAAGCCTATATTTGTCTCATTAAAACTGGGAGTGTTTCTATTTCTTTGACTTCTTGGAAGGTAATGAAAAGAATTACAGTAGATCCTCAAGGGTTTGTAAAAAATCATTAGTAAGCTCATCTGGCCTGGGCTTTTATTTTGATGGAGACTTTTGATTACCATAGTTATTATATTGATAGTAATTGGTATTCTGTATCTTCTTGATTTAACCTTGGGAGGCTATAGGAATTCAAGAATTCATCCATAAACTACAGGTTCTCTCATTTCATAAAATAAAAGGTTTTAAAATAATTAGTAGCAGCCCTTTGAATTTCTGTAGTATCTGCTGTGGCACACACTCTTTCATTTCTAATTCAGTTTAGTAGGGCCATCTCTCTTTTCTGTTCTTCACGAGTCTTCAGAGTAGTTTACTGATTTTTTTTCAAAGAACCAGCTCTTGGTTTCATCAATATTTCAGATTGTTTATTTTCATTCCAATCCATTAATCTTGGCTCAAAGTTTTATTTCCATCTTTCGCCTGCTCTGGGGATCCTTTTGTTGGTCCTTTTCTATAAGCTGTACAAGTAGGTTATTATTTTCTCCCTCCCTAATATATGCTTCAATTGATACAAGTACTTTTATTAATATTGCTTTCTCTGTGTCCTATATATGTTCTGATAGCTAGTATCTTCATTCTCATGTTCCCAGGAATCTTTTTATTTCTCATCTATTTCCTCTATTACCTACCCAATGGTTGTTCAGTAATGAATTGCTTACATGTCAAGAGTTTGAGATTTTCCTTGCTTTATGTGCTTAATTTCATTCTCAATATCTTAAAGAATTGATAAGAATGTGTGTTGAACCATTTATGGATATAAAGCTCTGTATCTGTTAACCCCATCTCTTCCATTTTTCCCTTCAATGTCAGTGTTTCCTTTTTGAATTTTCCTTTAGTAAAACTTTATCCTGAGGTGATTGAGCAGTATTACTATAAAAAAATTTAGTTTTACTTTATCATGGGTTGATAATGCAGTCTTGATGTCTCCCAATATCACTGTATTACCATAAATAAATCTCACTCAAGGTCTGATAGTAGTTGAGTTATTTTGACATTTTTTTTAGATATTCTGATATTCTATGATGTTTTTAGGTATTTTCATAGTCATGTGTTTGTTGCATAAATGGTAAGAGGGTGTGACTTCTTCCTGATATACATATCCTTTTTAGAATTAGGAAATGTCCTGTCCCTTATGTCTGACCTTAACTTGAAGTCTATATTGTCTGATATGAGTGTAGTTACCCAATCTTTTTAAGAGGATTGCTTGCTTGAAATGCTGTTTTCTAATCTTTGATTATGGACCTTTTTTCCATTAATGGAAAAATCTTTGATTATTGAACCTTGATTATTTACATGTGTTTCTTGTCAATAGCAGAAAGTTGAGTTCAGTTTTCTCATCCATTCTATCACTTCATATTTTCTTGATTAGTGTCTTAGATCAATGATTAAGCAAGATCATTGACATGTACACTTTTCTCACCATCATTCTGCAGAAGTCATGTGTGTTTGGGGCTTTGTCTTTTCCTAAAGAATCCCCTTCAACTCTTTTAAGAGTTTAATTTTTTTTTAATCAGTCAACATGAGATTACAAAGTCATTTATGATTGGGGATAGAGTGATAGTGTAATAGGTAGGTGTTTGCCTTGCATGCAGCCAACGAGAGTTCGATCCCCAGGATCTCATATGGTCCCCAGAGCAACTCCAGGAGTAATTCCTGAGTGCAGAGCCAGGAGGAATCCCTCTCTTTTGGTTGGGTGTGACCCAAAAAAGCAAAACAAACAAAAAAATTACTCATGATTGGGTTTCAGGCATACACTGTTTCAAAACCAATTCCCTTACCATTTCTTCTCCTCCCCACCTTTGCTTCCTACCCATCAGTCTGCCCCTAAGAACTGTGCTTTTAAAAATATGGACATTTTTGCATTGTGATAGGGTTTTAATACACAACACTTTACCACCTTCTGCTCCTGTTTGTTCTTTCCTCCATGACAGTCCTGGTCCTCTTCCTGTCCTATCACTAAGGCCCCTCAGGTGGTATGTTTACAACTGAGTACTAAACCTTATGTTCTAGTTATAATGATGCAAGGAACACATAGGTGGCAAAAGCCTTTTATCCATTTTGGTTTTAGTTATACTTCAAGACTGAGGTTCCTGAGTCAAATGCAAGCTCAATTCCTAGACTTTTAATAATGCCCATATTGTTTTCCAGAAAGGCTGGACCAGATGACATTATTACTAGCAGTATAGTATTTAAACTTGCCTTTTTGGTAAAGTACTATTAGGACTGGCTCCTAAGATCCCTGAACACTGGTTGGGAACCTTCAAAATGCATCTAGTTTCATTGAAAAATACCTCATTTCATTGAAAGTCAGTCTATTAATTAAAAACACAACTATTTATATTCTTGCAGACTGAAAACTAAATCATTCATCTCAGATTAATGATTACAAATATTTTTGTGTAATCATTTTTTAATTATTACACGTATTTTTGACATTCTATTACAAAATGAATCATTATTCTTTTGACTTTCTTCCTCTACCAGTTATGATATACTACCACTGGTATCTAATCACTAGGCCAGATATAAATGTTTTTATCCATAAGTAAAATTCTAAACCAGCAAACAAGGTGCTACCTTGAACATTCAATTCAAATTACTAGGGGTGACATTAAGGCAGTCCTGAGCCTTGCATCTGCCTGTAACAATCTGAACCAGAGAGCCACCACCCACAAAATACAGACCTTCATCCACTATACTAATTGTACAGAAAGGCTGGCTCAATACTAGAAAGTAGACAAAAAATTTGAGCAAAATTGCAACTAACACCCCCACCACCCATTAAACTCCAACATATCCCTGGAAGCCCCTTAAACACAAGCAAGGTAGAACTGATTATCCACTGCAACTCATTTTATCTCAAAACTCCTCTAATCTCTCTGTCTGGCCTTGGTGTAAAGTTCCTGTCAGTCAACCTGCAGTTGATAGGAGTGGTGTAAACTTGGTAAAAATTTGATGAAAACTTTGATGAAAACTTTTCTCTTGGTGAAGTTCCTGTCTCCTGTCATACCCCATCTTACTGTTATTTTTAATTTTTAATTAAAAAATGATGACTTACAATTTATTGATAGTTAAAATTTAGGCATATAGTATTTCAACTCAAATTCCACCACCAGTGTCAACTTCCTTCACCAGTGTAACTGTTCTTTTAACAATAAACCTGGCTGAATCTACATATAAGAGAGTCACTATACTCAAAAGAACACATACAAAAATTTACAGTATGGGGACAGAGTGATAGTCCAGCGGTAGGGCGTTTGCCTTGTACGCGGTCAGCTCATGCCAGCCCAGGTTCGATCCCGGCATCCCATATGGTCTCCTGAGCTCCGCCAGGAGTAATTCCTGAGTGCAGAGCCAGGAGTAACCCCTGAGCATTGCCAGGTGTGACCCAAAAAAAAAAGCAAAAAAAAAATTTACAATATGTAAAATAACAAATGAATTATCCTTTTTATATTTCCAATAAATACAATGTTAAAACTAATTTCCAACCTTTTTCTTTGTTACAGCTCAAGCAAAGTTCAACTTAGCTGTAGTACTAAAAAAGCTGCTGAAATTATTTCAATAGAAACAACTGGAATTGTTTCAGACATATTTCTGTAAGTGTAAAATAAATGTCTAATAGCTTTATTTACATACTTCACATTATAAAGTATCCTCAGGGTACTTTAGAAAATCACTATTCTCAGTGAAAATAAATGGAAAAGATCCATTTGGTGGTTCTTAATCTGGACTGCATGATAAAATTAGAGATATAAAAATCCTAACAAATAGACTTTATCTTAAAAATGTAATCTCTGGGTTTAGAACCCAGAGACCTTGGAGATGAGAGAGTACAATGGGTACGGTGCTTGCCTTGCACCCAGCTGACCCAGCTTCAATCTCCAGCACCCTTGTATGGTCCTCCAGAACCTTCAGGAGTGATTCCTGAGTTGAGAAGGAATTCTAGACAGGTTCTAACTGATACCAGTAAGCCTAGCAAGAAGCCAGAGCAACCCACACCTCATGAGGTCATTCATTCTCAACATCCAGATTCTAGTTCCTCAGAGCTCCATCCAAGAGAAAACCGATCTTTCCCCTTTAGGTTTCATTAGTAAATGCTTGAGATGAGAGCCTTCTACTGAGAATATACCACCTACACAGCAGAGCCTGGCAAGCTACCCGTATTTTATTTACTTGTTATGCCAAAATCTAGTAACAATTATGAACCTCAATTCCATGACCTGAAGAATGGTTTCGGGCTCTTCCTGTCCCTGGAGCAAGCAGATGCCCTAGGGTTACACTTGCTTGTGACAGGTCTTATTGGGATGTTACTGGTGCCCACTCGAGCAAATCAATGAACAATGGGAAGACAGTGATACAGTGATACAGTGATACATAAAAAATATTTAAAAAGAAGACAATACCTTGAAAATTAACTGTATACAACAGTTATAAAATGCTATTTAATGAGAATAAGGCAGTTACAGTGAGTATACCACCCACACAGCAGAGCCTGGCAAGCTACCTGTGTCGATTTGATATGCCAAAACGAATAACAATTATAGACTTCATTTCCATGACCTGAACAAATGGTTTGAGGCTCTTCATTTTCCTGGAGTGAGCAGATGCCCTTGGGCTGCACCCAGCAAGCAACAGAGAAGTATGAAGATGTTACTGGTACCCGCCAACCAAATCAACGAACAATAGGAAGACAGATGATACAAGTGATAGAAGGCCATTACAGATGAGTTGAAGAAAGTTAATGCTAAAATAATCACTGATAATTTTTATTCCTCTGTTTTTTGGGGGATTTGGGAGTCAGACCAGCAGTTATCAGAGCTTCCTCCTCCTATGCACTCATGGATCACTCCTGGCAAGGCTCTGGACAAGATATGGAGTATAAGGGACTGAGTCTGGGTTGACAACATGCAAGACAAGTGTCAACCCTCTGAACTTCTCTCTGTCCCACTCATTCTTAAACTTTAATAAAGGGCATCGCCATTCTAAGTTCCAAAGAAAAGACTGAAAGGATTTCTCAAAATAATTTTAATAAAACTTTACATAATTTCCAACTTAATGACATTTTCTACTTAATGAAAATTACTCCCCAGTGTTTTTCCATAGTTACTTCAGTTACCTGCTACTCACCCCCTCCCCCCTTTTTTCTAAGTTAAACCAACAACGAGTTCCACAAATATTCTTATTCACGCATGATCCTTACCCAAAAGGCATAAACTTGGAATTCAGCATTAACATGTGTTTGATGAATGAAAGACAAAATAGAAAATGAAGACAATATCCAAAAACTATCTTAGATCATATTAGTATTCATTCTATCACTTTATTAGTAAAACTTTGAGGAGAAACAAAAGATCATACTAATTCATTACCAGCACATCATTCCTTAGAGCAGTGTTTCTCAACTAGGTCGTGCCATATGGCTTTCTGTGGGCCCCGAGCACATTCCAAGGGGGTTACAACTGAACATCATGTAAATGAGGGGCATGAGACCAGCTAGCCCATTAGTAGGACAGTAGGGAGAGGGTAACAGAAAAGAAACAAACATTTGAAAAAGGTTGAGAAACACTGCCTTAGAATAAGCAAAACCCACAAAGAAATGCCAGAAGTTAATCTCAAATTATGCCTCCCCAATTGAAAGTATGATTATCACTCTGTCTGTTATTAGAAAGTCATGCTGTTACACTGCCAATAAGATATTTAGGTGAGAAAGTAAAGGAAAATGATAAGTTTCCTAAAAAAGATCATTAATTAGGGCATTGAACTAAGTGATGAGAGGTAATAGACTGCAGGTGGGGGAGCATAAGGAGTTGAAAAAGGATAGAGCATAAAGGTAAATTAAAAATAATTTACTTCATATTCTGAAAAAGTTACTTTCATAAGGGTCATGCCAATGATTCAAAAAATATAATGTAGAAGACAGGCAGTCATGATGCAAGAGAAGCTATATCCAAAATTATAAACAAAAACTTACCACCTAGAAGAAAAATTTATTTTTAAAAGAGTCCCATGTGAGGAAGATTAAAAAAAAGTTTCATATAATTAGTTATTATAATAACTATGATAAATGAAAATTCTTATAACATGCATTGTAAGTAAAATAAGAAATTTAACCTAAACCTTTTCAGGTTTACCTGTATACCTGTATCTAAGTATCTATCACTGAATAAAGTTGAGAATAGACACCAAAAAGCATTATTTTAAAAATAACAAAAAAAATTTTCTTTTATTTCTACTTTTTTCTCTTATATATCATTTGTCACTATAACCAGTTAAGTATGTATGACCAGCATAACTACAAATGTTTATATAAACTATTTCCTTATTATAATTACCCCAAACTCTGATATTTCATTTAATCTCATTTTGAGTCATCAAAAGCTATCTGAAGACACAGCAAAATCAAATCCAGTTCCTGTGTTTTTCAACAAGTGTCTGAGAATACAGACACTGAGATGCCCATAAATATGGCATGTGAGTAATCTAAATAAATAAAAAAAATTAATTTCTTTATATATTGCTGTTTCAAACTTCTGTGATTATAAAGCCACATTTGTGTAAAAGTATTATATAAAAAACTATTTGCATTTTTTAAACAGCTTTTGATGGAAACAAGTGTCTTAAAACCTAGTAACTTCTAGATCCTCAATTTACAAATAAGAATTGAACTGATATGGTATTTTTTAAAAATTTTTTCTCATTATTATAGATTTTCTCAGTAAACATGCTAAATGCATAACTATCATATGTAAAATATTAACTGAAAATATATAAGAAGAAGATGCCTCAAAAATAGAAGCTGCTGACTTGGATCAAAGTTATATGTGGACAAGTGTTCTAAATGTTGTTTCCTACAGTGACATGCAGTAGAGAAAAGGAAACAGAGCAGAAAAAAAGAGGAGAGTCCTAACTGTTATTGTAAGACTAAGACAGGCAAGCAGAAAAAGCAATAAAAACTTGTTTCACAGGAAACTAGAAGCTAGAAGTTTATTAAGTTGTCATCCCAAAAGAAGCTGGACAAATATTAGATTCTGACAATAAGTTCAAGGCACACATTGTGGAAGTCCAATGCCTTCACTTCTTTAAGATCTGTTACTCAAGACATGCAATCATATTACTTAAAAAAATGGCCCCCTAAAATTACCTTTTTAGTCTATATAATTTCTGGACATGTTACATATGCCCACAAGTCACTTTAAGTAAATCATTTTACAAATTAAAAAGTGTAACAAACTGTTGTCAAAAAAAACTGTATAATTATATGTATCATTCTGTGAGTATATATATTCTTAGTATATATTAAAGGCCATAAATAACTTCAGTTTGCTTTTCTGACCTAATTTTTTTCTTTTAATTTACCTATTTGTGTTTATTAATGAGAAACAATACAGCTTTAAATGATCAGGAATTATGTGGTAATCTGGAATGATTATGGGAAACTTGGATAGATTAATTCTTTTATAATGATTTTCTAAATTAGATTTTTTTTTTTGCTTTTTGGGTCTCACTGAGCAATGATCAGGGGTTACTCCTGACTCTGCACTCAGGAATTACTCCTCCCAGTGCTTGGGGAAGTAAATGGGATGCCCAGGAATTGAACGTGGATCAGCTGCGTGCAAGGCAAGTGTCCGACCCACTGGACTATTGCTCCGGCTCAGATTTTCTAAATTGTTAAGCATAATCTATTATAACAGTGAAGGCTAATCTAGACCAGTCACCCTTATAAAATTCTCATTTTCTTGAAGATAAAAAAGTTTAAGTAAAAGCTGAAATTCCATATCTACAGAAGGTAAAGGCTTAAAGCCAAGAGAGACAGTACAGAAGTAAAGGAATAAGCTTGCTATGGTGTTAGATAATTCTAGGTTCATAATGAGCTTGGTAGACTATGTGAAAAATAAGGTTTACAAATAATTGTAAGTTTAGAAGGTAGTGAAGTTACATTTATATTTCAACTAATGAAAAAAACTGAGTGAGATAAAGAGTTTGGAAAATGCTGAATTCTTAAAACTGAGCCACTAATAATTAGTGAAAATGCAATAAACATTTTCATATTAACTTCTATCCCTTTTCTAGCATCATTACCAACCCTAACAACTATCAAAAACAAAATAAATTTTAGAGAAGTATAAGTCTGCCATCTAGTGAAGAAAAGATATATGGAACAATAATACTAAAAATGACTTCAGACTCATAGTGGTTATATTAATACACAGTATGCTGTGCTAGTGTATTAAATAAGTTACTTCTTTTTACAGAGAATTGTGTTTATCTACCAGTTAGAATGAAAGAAAGAGTGGAACTGTGTATATGCAGACAAAAGCATTCATAAGCTTGTTAAATAAGCCAAAATTATTTGGGATTTTTGTAGACAGAATCACATACTTACATGGCCATGGAGATCTGTATAAGAAGCATCATTGCACAGGTCAGGCAATGAACACCATCTTAGGAAAGATGAAAACACAGAGAGCATCAATTCACTACTTGCTGTTGAACTCCTTTAATGATAACTCAAGAAGTATATACATTAAGAAGCACAAAAATGATCCTGTGGCTATGCACAGTATTATTTGGGAATATCATAAAATGTTTTTCTAGTTTTTCTAATTCGGACGGGGGTAACACTCAGCTATGTTCAGAGGGTTATCCCTGGCAGTGCCTGGGGGAAAATTCACTGTCAGGGATCAAACCCTGGTCAGGCATGTGAATGACAAGTGCCCTGTAGCTGTACTACCTCTTTGGGCCCAAATGTTCTGTAAAAAGTTATGGGGAATAAATACATATATAAACATTATTTCTAGTTCACTGGAGAAGAATTTGATGATCATACATATACTAAGACTTAACATTTTGTTCTTTGATACACACTAGAAATATATAGGGTTAGGGTTAGAGTTAGTAGAGTTAGTCAGAGATATCAAAAGGAAGAGGACATGTTATGTATATGGTAGATACATTATGGTTCCCAAGCACTACCTAAGCAATAAGGCAGTAGTTGTTTTTGAGTACCACTGCCTGTGTCCCAACCTAATGAAAGTAACAATAAAATGAAAAATCAAAAAAATGTATATAGAAAAAGTTATCATCATTCTAGCTGTTTTTCAGAAATTTCCTAGAACATTATAAATCTTTTAACAAGTAAAATGCTAAAATTAAATATTCAGCAGTTAAAAAATTCAAGAATGGGGGGAAAAGATGAAAACATTCTCAAACAGAAATTCAGAAAATATACTTGAAGTCCAATCCAGCCCTGGCAAGGCCGTGAAAGGCCACCTATATATAAAAAGGGGGAAAAAAATCACATAGCATAAGCAATGAAACTTCACAAACAGGGCAACAAATCTCTTCATATAAATAATCTAAAAGTCAACAAACTAATATCTCCACATAAAAACAGAGTAGCAGAATGGGTCAGAAAACAAAATGCAAGTTTTGTAGCTTACAGGAGCCACACTTAAATTCTCATGAAAATCACAGGTTCAGAGTGAATGACTGGAAAACAATCATACAAGCTAATGGCAAACAAGAAAAAGCAGGAACAATCATACTAATCTGAAACCAAATAGCATTGAAACTAGAGAAGATACAAGATAGGGAGGGACATATCATACTGAGTAAAGGATCAAGAAATATCCTCTGTATAAACACAACAAATGAAGGTGCAGCAAAGTGTACAAAGCAACTGCTAACAGACCTAGAGAAATACATCAATGACAGCACAATATTAGCCAATATACCAATGTCATTAACACACCTGTTATCAATATATTGGCACCAATACACTGGCATCAACACACCACCTGTCATCATTGGACAGATCAACTATACAAAACATAAATAATGAAGCAAAAACCCAAAATGAGAAACTGGAGTACATACTAGGTCTAATATACATATGTAAAACCCTCTACATTGACACACGCCACACTCAAATAAAAAAAACCCTGAATACACATTCTCCAGCGCACATAGAACACATTTTCCAGGATAGCTCATATGCTGGTATTTATCTCAAATATTCGCAAAATCACCAAAATAGAAATCACACATGTATCCTCAGACCATAAAGTCATTAAAAAAGAAAATTGGGAAATATTAAATATTTGCAAACAGAACAAATAATTATATCTAAGAAGAAATCAAAATATTCCTCAAAACAAATGTGAATGAACACATCATCTACAAGAACCTTGGAACACAGCAAAAGCTGTAAAAGGGGAAAGTTCATAGTTCTTCAAGTATAAACTGAGAATAAAGAAAAAGCTCAAATCAGACTCTAACCGCACAGCTAAAGAAACTAGAATAAGAACAAGAAATGACCCCAAAGCAAATAAAAGGAAGGAGATAATATAGACAGGAAATCAATGATATATAAATAAGAAAAGAATACACAAAGAAGTCAATAAAACCAGGAGCTGGTTCATTAAAAGAATAAATCACTTGTATCACTTGTCTTCCCGTTTTCATCTGTTTGCTCGAGCAGGCACCTGTAACATCACCTTAGGTCCTGTCACCTGTTAGTGTAGCCCAAGGGCATCTGCTCGCTCCAGGAACTCAAAGAGCCTCAAACCATTCATTCAGGTCATGGGAATGAGGCCTATAAATTATTACTGAGTTTTGCATATCAAATACGACACGGGTAGCTTGCCAGGCTCTGCCATGTGGGTGGTACAAAATAATAAATGAATAAAAGAATAAAAGAACAAATGAGCATGACAAATTCTTAGCTGGAGTCAATAAGAAGTAAAAGAGAGAAAGCCCAAATAAGATCGGAGATAATAGGGAAGAAATTACAATATACACTTCAGAAATATAAAAGATAAGAGACTACTATGATCAACTTTATGACACAAAGCTTGAGAACATGAAATGGGTAAGTTCTTAGAATCATAAAAACTACCAAGACTTAACCCAGAGGAAATAATAAAGCTGCATAGATAAATCTTGAGTAAAGAATCTGAAACAGTAATTCAAAATCTCCCAAAGAACAAAGGCCTTGCTGGGTCACTTGTAAGTTCTATCACAATTTCATAGATTTAGTGTCAATACTCCTAAAGTTCTTCCAAAATATCAAGAAATCAAGAATCATCTCTCATAGCTTCTATAAAGTCAATATAATCCATCAAAAACAAATTAAAAAAATTATAAAAACTATAAAGCAATAATAAATTTTAAATAAATCAAAATAAAAGCAAACATAAAGAAGAAACTTATCGGTCAATATTCCTGTTGAACAATAACGTAACTATTCTTTAACAAAATCCTAGTAAATAGAACACAGCAACATATCAAAAGGATTATATACCATGTTCAAGTGGGGTTCATCCCAGTGAGGTAAGGATAGCTCAATATGCACAAATCCATTAATTTAATATACTGCAAAAACAAAGGAAAGATAATGATCACATGGTCATATCTATTTACATAGATAAAAGCTTTTTACAAGATCTAATATCCATAACAACCATCTGCAGCAGACCACAGACAATATTATAATATTGTCCATGGGTCTGAAACAGTGAAATCATGAAAGCCATTCCCATGAGATGAGCACAGGGAGATAATATTCACTTCCACCACTCTTACAGAGTAGTTTTGGAAATTCTAACCACAGTTTTAATCTTTACCACAAGGCAAGGAAAAGGTGCCAAGGCATCCAAATTGAAAAAGTCAAAATATCAGTATTTTCCAGATGACATAATATACTGAACAAAAAAAAAACTCTTAGAAACAATAAACCAGCACATTATAACAAAATTAATGCCAAAATTAGTGACAGCTCTATACATAAATAATAAACTACAAGAAAAATAAGAAATAAAACTCCTTTCAAAATAGTGCCCCAAAAATATCAAATAACTCAGAATCACTTTAACAAAGGATGAAAGATTTATACAGTGAAAACTAGAAATCGCTGCTGAAAATATAGACAAGAACAGTAGAAAATGGAAAAAATATTCCTTATTCATGGATTGGAAGAATCAAGCACTGTCAAATCAAACTTCCTACCAAATATATTATACAGATTCAATGAAATATCCATTAGGAATTCAGTAACATTTTTCAAAGATTTGGAGCAAATTCTAAGAAAATTTGTATGGGACCATAAAGAACCTAGAATAGCCAAAGTAATCCATGAAAGCAAAAAGAAATTAAAAAGATGGGAAGTATAGCATTTCCCAACTGGATATACTGCAAATCTACAATTAAAAAAGTACAAGATACTGGAATAAAGAAGTCCTTAAGGCCAATGTAATTGAATTAGGATTTCTGAGTAAAACTCCTAGATTTATTAGCAGTTTATCTATGACAAAGAAACTAAGTACATGGAGTGGGGGCAAAGAAAGCCTCTTCAATGAATGTGTTGGAAAAACTGAACATTGGGAAAAATAAAACTTTCGAACTGTATCATACCATTCACAAGTAAATTCAAAGTGCATTAAGGACCTCAAGAATTGATCACACCCTGAGATTAGCCAGAAGTCTAGAAACATACTGAAGAAAACAGAGGCAGAACTCTGCAGGAAATGGATTACAAAGGTGTCTGATGAGAAAACCACAGATGCAAAGGACAATAAAATAAAAATAAACAAATGGGACTATAACAAATTAAATATTTTGCACACGATATACCTGATAACCTTTCAGTTTCTGTATTGACAACTGTAATGCCCGGAGGAGGAGGAGAGAGAGAGAGAGAGAGAGAGAGAGAGAGAGAGAGAGAGAGAGAGAAGTGCCTGATATTGAGATGGAGGATGGAGCCAGGAGGGAAATTAGGGACAATGGTGGTGGAAAATGTGCGCTGGTGAGGGGACAAGTGTTGGAATATTCACTTATCACTATCACTTGTCTTCCCGTTGTTCATCTATTTGCTCGAGCGGTCACCAGTAACATCTCCATTTTTTGGAAATGAGGTCCATTATTGTTACTGTTTTTGGCATACTGAATACACCACGGTAGCTTGCCAGGCTCTGCCGTGGCTCTGGGTTCATCCCAGGGGGCCCAGTCTTTTTCTATGTCAGACCATCAACTATCCAGGACCCATGGGGCAGAGCCTTAGGGGGTGTAGACAAGCCTGTCTTCTGTCTCCCACCTGCTAACGCAGCCAGGCACTGCAGTCACACTTGCAACACCTTGAGGGGCCAGAGTTGATTGAAAACTAATAATAAACAACTCGTAACTGTGTATCTCACTGTGATTCAATTCCAACAATAACAATTTTTAAAAAAGATCTTCACAGTAAAATAAACCCAAATTAAAATAAAAGTACAGCCTACTGAATGGGAACCATGAATGGTGGTGGCACAGTGGCAGGCACCAGAGCTGGCAGATTGGTGGCAGCTCTTAGGTCTGATAGGGTCATAAAATTTCTGTGTGAATGAATATAAGTGCCCTTTAAATATTTTATCTTAAAACGAGTGTCTCTAAGCAACATTAACCCAGTGCCCACAGAGCACCAGAGCAGAACTGGATTCATGAAGATGGCAGCAGTGGGCGCCATAGCTGATAGAGCTAAGGCAGCTTTGGGCCTATGGACTAAGAGCCGCCAAGAAGGCAAAATTTTTGTGTGAATAACTCTTCAGGTCCAGCCTAGCACCACTGTAGAGTGCAGGTCCCAGAGTTGGGGGTGCGGGGCCCCCCAGGTTCCCACCATGGGCTTAGGTGGCTCCAGTGACTTGGGCAGACCCAGCTACCACTACTCCCCATTGATCACAGATCAGCCCTCGCCGCTGGTGCAACCTGAAGCATATTATAGAGAAAAATCTCCCTGAGTGACAATTGGCTGGAGACTGGACTCAAAGATGGGGCAAGTGACCCTCGTCAGGTTCTGTTTGGTGCTGATGGCCCACCCAAGGCCCCCCAAGCCACCTATGGTAGTCACCCAGGCTCCAGTCCTGGTCCCTGCCAGGGCTACGGCTGCAATCATCACTGAGGATCAGAGCTCAGCAGGCCAACCTGGATCCGAGAGTTGAAAGCATCATCAGCCTAATGGTACCCTCAGGTTTTCTGATACCCCAAAGTTACTGCTATGCATCCGGCTGGACTCCAATAACTTGGGAACAAGTTTTCTGAGAAATTAAGCACCAAAATTTAGGTATGTGGGACCCATACCCACAAATTACTTCCGTTCCCGCCATACAAGCTTATTGCCCTTGCTCCAGACTCATAAATCTCAAAAGAGATTTTAAAAAATGCATTAAGGGCCAGAGCGATAGTCCAGCGGGTAGGGCATTTGCCTTGCATGCAGCCGGCCTGTGCCAGCCCGGGTTCGATCTCTCGCATCCCATATGGTCCCCAAGCACTACCGGGAGTGGTTCCTGAGTGCAGAGTCAGGAGTGGCCCCTGAGCATTGCCGGGTGTGACCCAAAAAAGCAAAAAAAATTAAAAAATAATAAATAAAAAATAAAAAATGCAGTAAATCTTCTCAGACTCACCCATGGCTAAATAATCCAATGTATACTGAAAAGATACAGTGACCAAGATATAAACACAGCGTATGAAGTTGGAAAGAATAGTCACCCAACACCCATCTGATAAGGGATTAATATCCAAGATATATAAGGCACTGGTAGTACTTTACAAGAAAAAAAAACAGCCAACCACATCAAAAATTGGGGAGAAGAAATGAATGGAAACTCCTCAAAGAAATTCAAATGAACAAAAGGCATATGAAAAAATGGTCCCGGAGCATTTCATATGCTCCAGGCATATGGAAAAAAAGAGACCAGTAGGACTTGTCCATGGCTAGAGTCTGCAACTGTGTGGGAGACAGAGGTTAGGTAAGACAGAAAAGGGACCAATGTGCCAATAATTGTTGGAAATGGTAATCCCAGACTAGAATTAAGCTTTGAAAGTAGGTGAAGGGGTATACATAATTTCTAAACGTATGTACTACAAGCTACACTGTGCAAAAAGGAGGAGAGAGAGAGAGAGAGAGAGAGAGAGAGAGAGAGAGAGAGAATGCCTCTGAGTGTGAGTGAGGGGGGTATATGTGGGAACAGTGGTACTGAGAAGGGCGTACTGTTGAGGGATGGGTGCTGGAACACTGTCTGACTGAAACCCAATCATCTCAGGGTGATATAGTGAAAATTTGAAACATTTAAAAAAAATCAATTAGAAATAAAAAAAATTACACCCTACTGAAGGGGTACACAACAACAGATAAAGAGCTAATACACAAAATAAAACTCTCAGAAAACTTAACAAGTAATCCAATAACCCACCCGAAAGAGTGGAAAAGATGGACAGACACTTATTCAAAGAAGCCAATAAGCATGTGAAAAAGACTGATGGTGGGGCAGTAGCAATAGCGCGGTGAGTAGGGTGCTTGCCTTCCACCTACCAACCCAGTTCAACACCAAGTATCCCATTTGGCTGCTCAAGGAGCAATCCCTAAACACAGCTGAGCGTACCCACCTCAAAATCCTCAAAATGTTGCCCTGGTCACATATAATTAGGGAAATGTAAATCAAAACAAGGAGTTACCATTAAAAAAAATCTGGAAACAACGAATGTTGTTGGAGTTGTGGTGAGAAAGGAACCCTCATTCAATACTGATAAGAATATCATTTGGTTCAACCGCGATGAAAATCTCTCAAAAATGTAAGAATGTAACTCCCTACAACCCAGCAATAGCACTTCTTGGCATGTACCCTCAAAAAACCAAAAAATTAAAAAATATACACATGAACACCTATGTTCATTGGGGCATTTAGCACACTAGCCAGGATATGGAAATAACTAAAGTGCCCAACTATAGGCAAATGGATGAAGACGTGAATAGAATACAATGCAGATATAAGAAAGGAAAGAATTTTTCAATTTTCACAACGTATTTTAAACTATAAGATATTAGCTGAGTGAAGTAACTATATGGAACTATAGGATATATGGAACTATAGGATATTATACTGAGTGAATTAAATAAAAAGGAAAAAATACAAAATGATCACTTTCATATGTGGGATTTAATTATACATAATAAAGTATGTATAGAAAGGGCCAGAGGTAACAGAATAGGAATTTTAGTTCACAGAAGTGAGTTTCTGAGGATGTGTTTGGGTGAGAATAGGGAATATTTCGACTTTGGTGGGGACAGGCAGGCACTTTGTTGATAGACATATTGTTGGAATAATGCTTGCCTAAAACTATCATAAACATTACTGTAAATCACAGTATCTCAATAAGAATTTAAAAACTATAACAGTAAAATTCAAAGACTAAGGAATATCATGCTATTATTAAATAATATTTTAAAAGTGTGTTTGGTGACATAAGAATGCTCTAATTTTACATTAAATATCATAGATATTTTAAAAAGTAAATCAGCTAATAGTAGTCATCTAATTATAAAAATGCCTAAACTTCATTTCCTTCTGTTCAATTTTTCATATTGTTCATAATAAATCATAAACTTCATAATGAAATAGTAAACTTTATAATAAAACTTCAAGTCTATAAATTACCTTGTGAAGCAATGGTATCTGGGTTACAATAAAAAAAATCTATTGGAGAAGTGTATCAAAACTCGCTCTCGTTCCTGAGTTTCTCCCACAAGAGAAAATGCTTTAAAGAAATACCTAGAAACAAAGAAAAAACTGTAAACATTAAGAGAATAATCCCATGTGCCTTGTTTGATAGTTAAAAGTTAATTTTATAAACATACAAATTTAATTATGCAAAGTTAATGAATTTTATTCATGTCTCATCATAACCCCAGAACATCTCCTTGAAAATTTTAAATACATTTAAACTTTGGACAGAATTGTGAAAAAAAAATGCTGAGGTCATAAATGCTGAGGTTTATAGATGTTTTCTCTGATATTCTGTTGATTTGGTTATATTTTATCCAATCTTTATAAACTATGGTTTCAAAGGGCTATCTGGGTATTGTAAACATGCTTAGAGGAAATAGTGTAATTGTGATATTGACAATAGTGCCTTTTAAAAAAGAAATTTAGGGCTTGAGAAAAACTATAGTGGGCAAGAGGCTTGTCTTGGACAAGTTTAACTTGTGTTGAACCCCATAAGGTCCTGTGAGTCCTGCCAGGAGAGATCCCTGAGTACAGGCTGTGCATAGGGCTTACAGAGTAAGCACAACCAGGGGTGGCCCCAAGCCTAAAATAAATAAAAGAAACAATTAATTAAAAACTCTATTCTGGAATTCTTTTTTTTTCCCTCAGGCCTTATTTTGTCACAATTCTTTATTATCTAGTAGATACATAATAAAAGTTTCAAGTCTGATTTCATAAAATAAAATGTGTCACACTTTCCATTGCATTTAATTTTTACAATAAAGTCTGAACTAAGAAAATACCATGGTTCTTAAAAAAATCAGCTTCTAGTATTGGTGAATTATTTTTTTTTTCAAGGAATTAATTTTGGGGAGGCAAAGTGATGTTGAGTCATACCTGAGAGACTGATCCAGCGACATTCCTGTAAAATCAAAAAACTTCAGGTACTCTTCTGCAACAAGTTTGCTAAATTCATTGCTATAAGAAATTAGAATAGAATTACTAATTAAAGTCGACTATTAAATACACACACAATCAATTTAAACACTAGCCTTCGGAAAGAACATACTTCTTGCCTAGGTGCTTTGCAACATCCGATTTTTTGAATCTGTCTAGTTGATAGAGGCGCCGAGCGAGCCTCTTGGCTGCTTCCACATTGCTGCTGGTGCCGTTACTGAGACATTCTGAGGTGTCCTTTTCCAGAACTTCAGTGCTTCCCATTTCAGAATGAGGCTCTAGTAGTGCTGTTTTCATCCCAGCATTGCTGTGAGAATTGATAAAGAAAAAATACAAGAAAAAAAAAAACAAGAATAAAAAAAGATTTTTCCCACATGGTAAAAAGAAAAAATTGCTAATAAAATTGATAGAACAAATGTAAACTATTTTAAATGTAACTGTTTTACGCTTTATTCATATAAGTATTCAGCTTATTTCAAGACAGTATTTCAATATATCAATGAAACAATCACTTAAATCCTAGGTAAGCAGTTTTCAAACCTTTGGACTTAAGATCTTTATATTTTCAAAAAAAATCCTTCGCTTATGTGGATTATACATATTGATGTTCACCTTATTGGCTTTAAACAGGAAACTTTTAAATATTAATTTCTTTTTTCTTTCTTTTTTCTTTTTTTCTTTTTGGGTCACACCTAGCAATACTCAGGGGTTTCTCCTGGCTCTTTGCTCAGGATTATTCCTGGCGGTGCTCAGGGTACCATATGGGATGTCGAGGATCGAACCCGGGTCGGCTGTGAGCAAGGCAAATGCCCTACCTGCTGTATTATCGCTCAAGGCCCTAGATAGCAATTTCTTAAAAATAATAAATCCAGTTCATGTATATAATACATTACTATGAAAACATTGTCAGAAAATTAAAATTCACATGCATTTACTTCCTGATCCTATATGTTGTTCAATGCATACGGTGACTTAGCACATGTGTTGCCTGTATCTCCCCTCTTGAGTTGTGTATTCTTATACTTTCATATCTAATGCCAAGATACATTGTGGGACTCCCTCTCCACTCTGGAGAAGTCCACGGTCTCTTTTGAGTGTCTTTCTTCCTCTCTCTTTTTCTCTCAAGGTCTTTTCAGGCCTTAGTTCCTCTGACCACAAGAGGGCTTTATTAGTATTGGGGCTATGGTTTTATTGCTTCCCATGTATTCAAAGCAATGCAGGGGAGATGGGGGCTTCCTTACCTACCCACCATTAGCATATTGATCTCTCGTGTAAATGATAGAAATATAAAATATTTTCTGAGAACAACTTGTTATAAACAAGTAATTTTAAAATTACATCCACCCCCCATCCCAAAGCCTTTAGTTATTTCCCCAGGAATTCTTGTCTTCAAAATAAAAGTCAAAGAAAGATTTTTCTTCTTAAAATTAGTACTTGCTGTTAATATATCAGGGTAAATTCATAACATAAATTTAATCGCTTGCTGCAAACCATGTAATTAAACTACACTAATAGTATTAAAAGGATTGTGTCCAAATATGAAAGACATATGCTAATGAGCAATTGTTAAATGTTTAGTCAACATCATTCCTATTTTCACTTATTCTATTTTTCCCATCCCATTTTATTTCATATCCTATTCACAAATTCACTAGTAAAGGGCAATGTTTAAATCTGCGTGCATCAGAATTCTTTGGATTGTCTTTATAAAACCTTCAGTGAAAGAGAAACTAAGAATAGATCAAGAATAAATACCTCCATTTCTAAATGGTTTCATTCTATTCAATTTCACAATTTACACGCTTACTTGAAGAGAACAAAATTGCTTTTAATTAGAAAGCCGAAAACATGATGGTACCACAAACTCACCAGCAATCAGACAAACACCAGAAAAAAACTCATCACGGAGCTGAGGGTGTGCCTGGGCCATACTTCCCCCTTATCAACCAGTGTTCTTCACCTCACAGTTCCCCGTTCAGCTGGGCTTCTAGGGCTTCCAAGGATCTGGCTCCCGTGAGGTCATATTACTATGACCTCACATTCTAAGCAGAGCATTTATTGTAATGCTTTTATAGCTACTCTAAAAACAGGAGGCAGAACACAGGGCCACTGTATATCAACAGCATAAACAACAATGATAGGCCAATCTTGTTCACATTTCATAAAGCAAACTAGACAGTCTTTCTTAATGGGAATAACAGCCCATTTTGTTTCCTAAAGTACACGAGATGTGTCTAGTGTTCTGAATGTTATAAACTTTCAGAGGTTTGACTTTCTCATAGTTTCTAGAGTTTCCCTTTTTCTCTTGCTCACATACCTTTACAATTATGTAAAGGTAAAATATTGGTCACTTAAATGTAGAAAAGATTTCCCCAAAACATTCTCATGTGTTCTGTAAAATGTTTCAATGGGTGAAACTCCAAACAACCATGGAAACAATATCATCACAACACTGCATCACCCATCTCCTAAAGGATTATATCATATATATAATATGATCACCAGAATTTTCCACAACCTTTGTATTATGAGTAATTTTCCAAATAAAATTACATGCAAGTAAATCCTAATTATTAGATACAAAAAGACATTTCAGTGTGCATTTGTCCAAAAAAGATACATGAAGCATCACTTGTATCACTTGTCTTCCTATTGTCCATGGATTTGCTCAAGCAGGCACCAGTAACATCTCCAAACTCCATGTCACTTGCTAGTGTAGCTCAAAGGCATCTGCTCACACTAGGAACAGGAAAGCCTCAAACCATTCCTTCAGGTCATGGGAATAAGGTCTATAATTGTTACTGGTTTTTGGCATATCAAATACGACATGGGTAGCTTGCCAGGCTCTGCCATGTGAGTGGTATACTTTCAGAAGTAGGCTCTCAGTTTGTGCATAGACAAAAAATATTACCTGAAATTCAAATTTAACTTGTCTCCTATATTTTATCTAGTAACTCTAAATCCTGAAATATTCTATACAAACAAACAAAAGAAACTAATGGTATTCCTTGTTCATTGATAGTGTTTTTAATAATCAGATTTTCTTGTCTTAGATTTCATTTTTATTCCTACTATTCTATATTTTAATCAACTTCTATATTTTCTACACTTAAACAGTCTCTTAAAAGTTTTATAAATACAATAAGAAAACCAATCTCAAACTGAACCACAACAGATAAGATAATATGCCTTCCTTACAAATATCCTACACAGTATAAAATGCATATTCTTTGGTATGATATAACAGACATTCTCAACGAGATCCTAAGTGCTTTTTAAACCTATAATGTACTGTATTTCTCATCTCAAGTCATACAATCACTAATAATCTGATAGCTTTTTCACATGATAATTTTGGCAATATTATCATAATGCCAAAAATTCTGAGATGCCCCCAATTCCTGCAAAGTTTTACTGACCCTTCAAGGGTCCTAGTGAAGTAGCAAATATTCTAAGTATACTGCTGCATTCTTGATGTTACAGCACTGCCTTTAAAAAAAAAAAAAGAGTACCACTTCCATGAATTCCATTGTGTATCCAGAGCTTTTTTTTTTTTTTTTGCTTTTTGGGTCACACCCGGCAATACTCAGGGGTTACTTCTAGCTCTGCACTCAGGAATTACTCCTGGCAGTTCTCAGGGGACCATATGGGATGCTGGGTGTCGAACTCAGGTCAGTCACATGGAAGGCAAACGCCCTCCCCTCTATACTATCGATCTGGCCCCATCCAGAGCAACTTTTAAAAGTGTAGGTTGATATTATTTAAGTCTGCTATTAAAAATGGCCAGCACTAGACAGGAGTGAAGTACAGTACAAAGCATATGCCTCACAAACACGTGGTCAGGAATTTGATCCCCAAGCACTGAAAATTTAAAAAAGAAAAAAAAAGTGCTACAAGTGTATATTCACCTGTGTTTTTTTTTTTAAATCTGTGCCATTTATAATGAAAGGTAGCACTAAATTTTTTTATTACATCTAGATCAGCAGAGGATAATTTTTAATATTTATGTCAAAAATTTTAATATTTTCTAAAGTATTTGTGGTAATAATACTGGGATTAAAATAACAGTAACAGGCCAATCTCCCTGATCTCTCCCGCTTAATCCAGGTGCTTTCGAACCCCTTCTGCCCACCCCCACCACCAACCTCCAGGCAGATTAGAGGACAAAGAGCCTGGTGGCTGGAGCGCCAAACTTACACTGACCAGGATCCAACACACTTTCCGGTGCCAATCTCCCTGATCTCGCCCACTGCACCCCAGTTTCACACCCCAAAACTCAGAAGTAGTTCGTTTTCCAATATTCTATATAGAAGTACTGGGGTACATTAAGCACACAATACTCCCACATCCCACAGAACTCAATGAACAACCACTGACAACTCCCACTGTACTGCTCAGCCAGACAAGAACACTCAAGTCACAACCTGTAACAGTCATAATGGTAAAGCAATGCAGAATTCCATCAAGCTCCATGAGTGAAGTCACCTGCCAAGATGAGCCAAGCAATAATGATGAGCTGTATAACCTCTCTGATAAGCAATTTCGAAGGGAGCTGTTAAGGATGCATAGGGAGCTCAAGGAAGCAATGGGACACAGAGCCAATAAAATGAAGGAGGACATGAGAGCATAGGTGAGGAAAATGAAAATGCAAGCAGAAATAACAGGCATTAAAAAATGAGGCGGGGCGAAATGAAAAACTCATTGGAAACAGCAGAGTAAGAGGTGCTGAGGACAGAATCAGTGAGCTCTAATATGGGGGTACAAAACTTTCTAGGCAACAGCAGATTATGGAAAAAAAGTCTCACAGTAAATGAACAGATAACAAGAGATAATTGAGGTGAAGCCAAAAGAAATAACATAAGGATCTTCTTGCCCCAGAGGGACAAGAAGAAAACCCTGACGAAGAAGCAACTATCAAAGCAATCATTGCTGAGTTCGCGGAACTAAAGAGTGCTTGCTCCCAGATTCAGGAAGCCTGAAGAGAACCATCTAAAAGAAACCCAAATACTCCAAGACATATCCTAATCAAAATGACAAGAACCACAGATAGAGATAGAATACTGAAAGCAGCAAGATCAAAGAAGGAAATCACGAAAAACTCAAGATTTACAGCAGATTTTTTCAGAGGAAACACTCTGAGCCCAAAATGGTGGGATATCGTGAAAAGACTCAAAGAAAAGAAGGCCTCACCAAAAATTCTTTACCTGGCCAGACTCACATTCAGATTTGAAGGAAAGATAAGACTTCATAGATTAAAAAAAAACAGCTTAAGAACTTCATAGACTAGGGGGCCAGAGTGATAGCACAGCGGGTAGGGCATTTGCCTTACATGCGGCTGACCCAGGTTTGATCCCTGGCATCACATATGGTCCCCGAGCACTGCCAGGAGTAATTCCTGGAATAACCCTCAGCATTGCTGGGTGTGACCCCAAAAAAAAAAACTTCATAGACAAAAAACCAACTTTAAAAGAAGGACTGAAGGAGCTACTGTAAGATAAGACAAACCCTAAAAGCACAACAAACTTATTGAAAAGATGGGAAAAATTCTGTGACAATAGTCTCTCTCAATGCCAAGGCCTAAATGCACCAATTAAGAGACAAAGAGTGGCAAAATGGATTTAAAAAATGAATTCAACATTATACAAGATACAAGAAACACATCTGAATAATCAGAGCAAGCACAGACTCAAAGTCAAAGGCTGGAAGACAATACTCCACGCAAAAAACTCCTCCAAAAATGCCGGTGTGGCCATACTAGTATCTGACAACATATACATCAGACTAATAAAGATTAGAAGGTACAGTGAAGGCCATTTCTTAAAAATTAAGGGATATGTATATCAGGAAGAAATTATACTCCTAAACTTACATGCACCCAACGAGAAGCTAGCAAAATACTTAAAACAACTGCTAATAGACTTCAAGAAGACACTGACAGTAACACAATAGTTGTCAGAGAGTTCAACACTGCTTTATCAACTCTTGATAGATAGACTAGACTGAAACTCACCAAGGAAATACTGGCCCTGAAGGAAGAAATGGAAGAAAGAGGGCTGGTTGATATATACAGGGCTTTTCATCCCAAAAAAGCTGAATACACATTTTTCTCCAGTGCACATGAAACATTCTCCAAGATAGACCACACGCTGAGCCCCCAAAGCATAGCTCAATAAAATTAAAAACAATGGAAATTGTGTCAACTATTTTTTCAAACCATGATGCACTGAAAATGGAAGTTAACCAGACATAGAAATACGGAGTCAAACCAAACTCCTGGAAACTGAACAGCTCACTGCTGAACAACCAGTGTGCCATAGAAGAAATCAAAGAGGAAATACAAAGATAACTGGAAAAAAATGAAAATGGGGACACCAACTATCAGAAGTTGTAGGACACAGCAAAATCAGTGTTATGAGGAAAGTTCATAGCTCTGCAAGCATTCATCAAGAAAAAAGAAAGGTCCCACATAAATAATCTGACTTACATCTCAAAATATTAGAAAAGACCAACAAAAGGAGCCAAACCCAAACAGACAGAAAGAAGGACATAATAAAATAAGAGGAAATCAAAAAACATTCCAAAAGATTAATGAAACAAAGAGCTGGTTCTTTGAAAAGTAAACAAGATTGACAAACCACTGGCAAGACTTTTAAGGACAGAGAACTCAAAGAAATAGAATCAGAAATGAAAAGGGGAACATCACAACAGAAACCACAGAAATCCAAAAGATCATCAGAGATTACTTTGAAAAACTGTATGTCACGAAACATGAGAACCTGGAAGAAATGAATAAATTCCTGAAGTCCTACAACCTCCCATGGCTAAACCAAGAAGACCTGCAATATCTGAATAAGCCTATCACCATCGAGGAAACTGAAACAGTAATTAAAAGTCTTCCCAAACACAAAAGCCCAGGTCCAGATGGATACACTAGTGAATTCTTCCAAACCTTTAAGGAGGACCTACAGCCAATACTTTTCAAGCTTTTCCAGGAAACAGAAGAAACAGAAAGAAACAGCTTCCCATGAGGCACATATCACCATGATAACCAAAGCAGGCAGAGACAAAACAAAAGAGAAAACGGCAGAACAATCTCCCTGATGAACACAGATGATAAGATCTTCAAGAAAATACTATCAAATAGAACTCAAAGACTCATAAAAAGATTATACATCATGATCAAATAGGATTCATCTCGGGAATGCAAGGATGGTTCAACATATACAAGTCAATCAGCATAATACATCATATCAATAAGAGAAAAAATAAAAACCATAAGATCCTGTGGATAGATGCAGAGAAAGCACTTTACAAAATCCAACACCTGTTCATGATAAAAAAAAACCTTCATAAAATGGGAATTTTAGGAACCTTCCTCAATATAGTCAAAGTCACCTACCAAAAGCCCACAGTGAGTATCATTCTCAGTGGAGAAAAAGCCTTCCCTCTAAAGATTAGGACAAGACAAGGTTGTCACTCTCACCACTTCTATTGAATACAGTACTTGAAGTACTTACCAAAGCAATCAGAGAGGAATAGGACATTAAGGGTATCCAGATAGGCAAGGAAGAAATCAAGTTATTATTATTTGCAGATGACATGATATTATACCTAGAGAACCCTACCTACACTCTCTACCATAAAGCTCCTAGAAAGAATAAATACCTATAGTAGAGTGTCAGGGTACAAAATCAATTACCAAAAGTCAGTGGCTTCCCTATATACAAATAACAAAAGAGAAGGGATATTAAGAAAATGATCCCATTCACAATTGTGCCAAGAAAATCAAATACCTAGGAATCAGTTTGACGAAGAATGTAAAGGATCTTTACAAAGAGAACTACAAAATGTTACTTCAAGAAATAAAAGAGGACACAAGTAAATGGACACACATTCCCTGCTCATGGATTTGAAGAATCAACATTGTCATAATGGTAATACTCCCTAGAGCTTTATATAGATTCAATGTGGTCCCTATAAGGATACCCATGGCAGTCTTCAAAGAAATTGACCAAACACTCCTGAAATTCATATGGAATAATAAACCTCCACGGATAGCTAAAGCAATCCTTGGCAAAAAAAAGATGAGAGACATCACCTTTCCCAACTTCAAACTGTACTATAAAAAAGGATGAATTAATGGGGCCTGAGTGATAGCACAGAGGGTAGGGCATTTGCACTGCACACGCCAAACCGGGTTCGATCCCTGGCATCCCATGTAATCCCCGAGCACCGCCAGGAGTAATTCCTGAGTGCAGATCCAGGAGGAACCCTGAGCATTGCTGGGTGTGACCCTCCCCCAATAAAGTATTAATTAAAACAGCATAGTATTGGAATAAAAACAGGCCTGTAGAGCTATGGAATAGAGTTGAGTATCCTGAAACCCATTCCCAAATACATGAACATTGAATCTTTGATAAAGGAGCAAAACGTATAAAATGGAGCAAGGAAAGCCTCCTCAACAAGTGGTGCTGGAAAACTGGGCAGCTACATTTAAAAAAAAATGAATTTGGACCTGTGTCTAACACCATGAGCAAAAAAAACACATCAAAATGGATTAAAGATCTCAATACCAGACCTGAATTCATAAAGCACGTCGAAGAAAATATAGAAAAAAAAAACCCTTCAGAACATTGAATCTAAAAGCATCTACAAAAACAAAAACACCACTAACAAGGTGTGGTGGCTTCTAAAGATACCACTAACGAGATATCTTTAGAAGCAAAGAAACATACGGGACTACAGTCCACAGAATGAGAAAGAATATTCACCCAATAAAAGAGGTTAATATCCAGAATATATCAGGCACTGGTAAAACTTTACAAGAAGAAAACAGCCAACCCCATTAAAAAATGTGGAGAACAAATGAACAGAAACTTTGACAAGAAAGAAATTCAAGTGGCCTAAAGACATATGAAAAAATGCTCATCATCATTTATCATTTGAGAGATGCATATCAAAACAACAATGAGATAACATCTCACACCACAGAGACTGGTGCATATCCAAAAGGGCAAGAAGAACAAGTGCTGGCATGGATGTGGGGGAAAAGGGGACCCTTGTTCATTGTTGGTGGGAATGTCGACTGGTACAGCCTTTTAGGAAAACAATATGGATTGAGCTCCAATCTGACCCTGCCATAATATTCTTGGAAATATACCCTGGGAAGCAAAAACACGCAGCGGAAACACCATCTGCACTTTTTATTTTCATAGCAGCACTATTCACAATAGCCAGAATCTGGAAACAACCAGAGTATCCGAGAACTGATGACAGGATCAAGAACCTTTGGTACGGGCCGGAGCGATAGCCCAGCGGGTAGGGCGTTTGCCTTGCACGCCGCTGGCTCATGCCGCCCGGGTTCAATCCCGGCATCCCATATGGTCCCCCGAGCACCGCCAGGAGTAATTCCTGAGTGCAGAGCCAGGAGAAACCCCTGAGCATTGCCGGGTGTGACCCAAAAAAAAGCAAAAAAAAAAAAAAACAAAAAAAAAAACCTTTGGTACATCTACACAATGGAATACTATGCAGCTGTTAGGAAAAATGAAGTTATGAAACTTGCCTATAAATGGATGGACATGGAGAGGATCATGTTGAGTCAAATTAGCCAGAAGGAAAAAGAAAGATATAGAATGACTACATTTATTTGCATGACATAAATATATATATATATATGTATATATATACATATATATTTTTTTTTGGTATCATAATACATATATCAGGAGACCAAATGCTAACGTCCAAGCTTGCTAAACGGTGCAGAGAAGCGATAAAAGAAGACCTCAAAGACAGAAGAGCAGAAATACTGGAAGATGCAGCAGAAGCCGGGAAAAGTATTTGCACTGCCCGCCTGTCCTTCGCCAACTATAAGACCAAGATGACTGCCCTCCGACACCCTGATGGATCTATCACATCTTCCAGAAAGGCAATGGAGAAGATTATCCAGGACTTCTACTCAAATCTCTTTGATAGCCACATCCACCTGCCCACATACCAAATTCCACAGGATGGATATGTCATTCCCAACATTCTCCCTTCTGAAATCTGACATGCCATCTCGTCGGTAAAGAAGGGAACAGCACCAGGCCCAGACAAAGTCAGACCCGAACACCTGAAGAATCTGCCGCCGGTACTCATCAATACATTAGCTCGGCTCTTCATACGCTACCTGTCCGAATATAAGGTACCCTCCCAATGGAAAACCAGCAGGACAGTTCTACTGTTCAAGAAGGGAGACATTCACGACATCAGCAACTATCGCCCCATCTGCCTGTTGTCTGTCAGCTACAATCTGATTACACGAGTCATCCTGAACAAGATTGGCAGAACACTAGATGAAGGACAATCATGCGAGCAAGCTGGCTTCCGAAAAGGATTCAGCACAATCGACCATATCCACACAGTAACCAAGCTCATTGAGGTTTGTAGGGAGTACAAGATACCGCTCTGTCTCCCGCTCAATGATTGACAGATAGCCTTTGATTCTGTGGAGACTGAAGCAGTCATCGAAGCCCTAGCCAAATAGGGTGTTCAAACCCAATACATCAAGATCCTTCGTGAGCTGTATTACAGATTCACCACCAGGATCTCACCATTCTACAAAGAAGTGATCATTGATGTCTAAAGAGGGGTTCGACAGGGTGATACCATTGCACCAAAACTCTTCAGGGCCACCCTCGAGAACATCATGCGACAATTAGAATGGGAAGGAATGGGAGTGAAGATAGATGGTCGGCAACTACACCACCTCCGCTTAGCTGATGGCATCGTTCTAATAACACCAAACATTAGCCAAATGGCACAAATGCTGGCTGAATTCGACCGAGAATGTGGAAAGATAGGTCTACAGCTGAATCTGAAGAAAACTATGTTCATGAAAAATGAACTAGTTCCAGAGGCCCCATTCACTCTCAATGGAACAAACATCTCTGAATGCAGCAGTTATGTGTACCTAGGTCGAGAAGTCAACATGATGAACGACCTAAAACCTGAGCTGCGCAGGAGGAAGAGAGCGGCATGGAATGCCTTCAAAGGCATCAAAGAAATAGCTAAAAGGACAAAGAACCTCCAGCTCCAGGCACATCTCTTCGACTCCACCATTCTCCCTGTATTAATATACGCCTCAGAGACCTGGGCCCTACGCAAGCAGGATGAGAATGCTATTCGGGTCTCCCAGAGAGGAATCAAAAGAGCTATGCTTGGAATATCACGCCTCACTCAAGTGAGAGAAGGAATCCGGAGTTCCGACCTCCATCGCTATTCCAGAATCAGAGATGCTGTCTCATTTGCCAAGGCATCGAAAATCAGATGGGCTGCACATGTAATACGATTTGGAGATGACCGCTGGACTAGAGCCATTACCGACTGGATCCCACGGGATGTCAAAAGATCACGTGGCTGCCCACCTAGAAGATGTCATACTTCCTTGTCAAGACTCTGAAGCAACTGTTTGAGGCTCTTCATATTCCTGAATCAACCAGATGCCATTGGGCTACATTGGCACGTGATAGGGTCCAATGGAAATGTTGCTGGCACCCGCCGAGCAAATCGATGAATAACGGGATTCAAGTGATCCAGTGATATATGTATATATAATATATATACATATATATGCATATATTATATATAATATATAATACATACATATATGTGTATATATGTATATACACATATATGTATGTATTATATATAATATATGCACACATGTATGTATATATACATATACATGTATATGTATGTATATATACATATATGTATGTATTATATAATATATACATATATATGTAAATTATATAAATTTACACATTTGTAAATTTAGCTGGTACATATGCATAGAAAATAAGTATAAACAATTACATAATTCACTTTTATATATAAGCTAGACACAGACAAGCCAGAAGATTTCAAAAGAGTGGAGTGGGATTAAATAAAAGACCAATATGAAAAATATTAATATCCTTGTACCACTTTTCTGGCTAAAGATGCAGAGGTATGGCACCAATAAAAGTGGGAAAACCAGGAGAGATGTTGGTCTTATGGCACAAAATGAAGGTAAGTCAAGAAGAAATAAAGTATACTGTGAGATACAATATATATACATATATATGTACAATATATATGTATATATATTATGATACCAATATCCAAGTCAGGCAAAACAGACCAGGAGGTCTTGTCAAAGGCAGAATCTACCACAAACATGTGGGAATCAGAGGTTAGGTAAGACAGAGAAGGGAACAGTGTGCTAATAATTGTCAAAAGAGATAAAAACCAGCCTAGAACTGAGTCTTGAATACAGGCAGAAAAAAATAATACATGATGACCTTTAAATGTATGTATTGTAATCCACTATATGTAAGAGAAGGAATAGAGGGATAGAGAAAGAAAGAGAAAGAGAGAAAAGAGATAAAGAACCTGCCATAGAAGCAGGCTAAGGAAGAGAGGAGGGAATGGGGGACATGGGTGATGGGAAATGGGCACTGTTGGAGGAACACTGTTGGAGGAACACTGTTGGAGGTCATACAGTGCTGGAACTCTGTATGACCAAGACCCAAACATGAACATCTTTGTAATTGTATATCTCAAGGTGGTATAATAAAATATTAAAAAATAAAAACAGTAACAGCACAAACTAGGTTTATATTACACATTTGTAAATTTAGCTGGTACATATGCATAGAAAATAAGTATAAACAATTACATAGTTCACTTTTATATATAGGCTAGACACAGACAAGCCAGAAGATTTCGAAAGAGTGGAGTGGGATTAAGCAAAAGACCAATATGAAAAATATTAATATCTTGTACCACTTTTCTGGCTAAAGATGCAGAGATATGGCACCAATAAAAGTGGGAAAACCAGGAGAGATGTTGTTCTCATGGTACAAAATGAAGGTAAGTCAAGAAGAAATAAAGTATACTGTGAGATACAATAAAACTCGAATGCATATATTGCCTCTAGGACATAACAAGAATAATTTTGGCTTTCTCAAGCATTTCAGATACCATATACAACCTAACCTTGAAGAAAAATGCAACTAAGGTATTCAGAACAGACACAGCACCTAAGTGAATACTGCAATACTCCTAAAAGCACTTAGATTAAGCATTTAAACTATATGTAATTCACTGACACATGGGCTTCGTAGGTTATTTATCATCTGTTATCAATTTCTTTAATGGCATAAAAAAGGTACCAATAGAAATATATTGTAGATGAACACTAAGTCATATAGATGGCCACTTGCAACAGCAATCCAATAGTTAATGATTTTAACACTACAATTGATTTTATAGCTCTTAGCTCTTTTCTAGTATGCATGCTTTTTTTCTGATTTAATAAATATTAAATTCCCCTACTATGTACTAGGCAAAATCTTAGGATACTTCTATAAACAATACAAAGCAGAATGATTAAAAAAAACTTCTACATAGTTAGTTAAAACTAAAAAAAAATATTAATTATTAATGAGTAACATAAATGGTATATTACTTGGTGAAAAATGCCATGAGGGAGGGGGAAAACAATTAAGATATAAGACAGTAGCTCCTGTTTGGAAATAGTAAAGATATGTTTTTATATAGAGTAGTCACAAGGGGTCTGAGCAAGCTGAGAGAAGAATTAGATAAAGAAGAAAAAAGGTTAGCAGAGGTTTTAAGGTAAAGAGGTTCTATTTAACCAAGTAGATATGTGATTATGGTTAACTTTTCTTACAGGAAAAAGACATGGGTGCCAGTACTATTCAAAAAAACAAAGTCCAGCCACTCTACTGGATAAAGAACCTTTGTCACATCTATACAATGGAAAACTGTGCAGTTGTTAGGAAAAAAGAAGTTAAGAAATTTGCCTATAAATGGACAGACATGGAGAGGATCATGTTGAGTGAAATTAGCCAGAAGGGAAAAGACAGATATAAAATGACTGCATTTATTTGCATGACATAAATATATATATGTACATATTATGATACCAATATGCAAGGTCAGGCGAAACATGGATCAGGAGGTCTTGTCAAAAGTGGAAATTATCACAAACATGTGAGAATCAGAAGCTAATTGTCAAAAGTGCTAATACCAACCTAGAACTGAGCATTAAATACAGGCAAAAAAGATACACATGATAACCTCTTAATGTATGTATTGTAACCCACAATGTGGAAGGGAAGGAAAGGAGAAAGAGAGAGAGAGAAAGGGAGATAAAGAACCTGCCATAGAGGCAGGCTAGGGGAGGAGGGAGGGAATCGGGGACACTGGTGGTGGGAAATGGGCACCGGTGGAGGGATGGGGGCTGGAACACTGTATGACCGAAACCCAAATATGACCATCTTTGTAATTGTATTTCTCATGGTGGTATAATAAAATATTAAAAAAAACAAAGTCCAAGATGATTCTAATGGAATATCAGAATTTTGAACCACCCATTGTAACATTTGCCAAACTATGCAGGTCTAAAGCAGGTAAAGAATATTGCCATACTTGTATTATTGTAAGATCACGTTGTTGATAGCAAGGTAAAAAACTATATAGAAAGAAAACAAATTAAGGGTAGAGAAACCAGCTAGCAAAACTATTAAAACAGTTTGGTCAAGAGGAGTTAAGATAATTTTTAAAAATGTATTTGTGCGTTTTCCTCACTTTAGTGAACACTTTACAAGCACAAAATATATTGTCTTGGAGGACAATGTGGGGGTGCCTCTCCCTCATACAGTACATGGATCGGGAGGGTGTGTTCATCCACCAGGAACAGGGCTGGTATGAGGCTGCCCATAACTCACCATGCCTGGGCCTTGCCGCACTCATGGTGCTACTCCATGCACCCCCAATCAGAATAAAGGAAATTATTTTGGCAGAGAGCAAGTGAGGAGAGGTCTTGGGATTTGGTTGCTGGGGGCCATTTCTGGACTATTCTCTAGGTAAGTAAACTGAGGCAGCAGACAGAACTAAGCACTGGGGCTACCTCTGACCCTGAATCAGGCTGATCTTCCTCTAATCCACTCTCCGTGAACCCCACAAAATATTTTTAAAAATATATAAAGCTAGCTAGCTCTTCTTTAAAATTGGAGAGGATTATGATGCCACCAGCTAGACAATGTACAAGAGAGGAAGAGTAGAGGATACATTATAGCGTGTGTGTAAAAAGAACAGTATGCTACCCGCACGGCAGAGCCCTGGCAAGCTACCCATGTCATATTTGATATGCCAGATACCAGTAACAATTATAGACCTCATTCCCATGACCTGATGGAATGGTTGAGTCTCTTTATGTTCCTGGAGCAAGCAGGTTCCCTTGGGCTCTACTTGCATGAGACAGGTCATATGGAGATGTTACTGGTGCCCGCTCGAGCAAATCGAAGATGAACGGGAAGACAGTGATACAGTGATACAGTAAAAAGAACAGGAGATAAAAGGAGAAAATTATGAGATTGTTTTTAAGACATGTTAAATAGTTATCTATAAGGTATGTAGTAGGGCTGTCTGGTATCCACAGCAATGACCCACAAGAATTCAGGGTATGCATAGTAATCACCCCCTACATTAGCAAATGACATCATCTGGTATGCAGTTTATCCAAGGAACCCTACTAGATTACCAATATAAGAGCATGTAAGAGTACTTTATTTGATCTGAAATCAATTACAGAAAGCAACAAGGAGGTCCCAACACTTCACTTATTAAAGAGATTGTGCATGCTAGTGCTCAGTTTGTCAGTAAGTAACAATTATTCATTTAGGTGTTAAAAACATCAGTTAGAAGTACAAGGTTCAAATATGGCTCCATCAGTCATCAGATTGTGGGATTCTGGATGAGTTCATTATTCTCTGTGAAACTTAATTTTTTAACATTTAGTTAACACCAATTCTGAACATGCTGTGAAATAATTAAGATCCATGTAAAGCTCTTTCTGCTTTTGTTTTGCTTTAGTTTTTGGTTTGGGAGCCAGAAAAGTATTGCTCAGGACTCACTCCTGGATCTGCACACAGAAATCACTCCTGACAGGGCTCAGGGGATAAAAATGGGGTGCCACCATAATGGCAGCCATTTTAAATGTTCGGACTACACAGCTCATCAGAGCACCACCCAAGAGAGAAGTCAATCTCAAGCCCAGCTCGTTAGAGCCCCACACTATAGAAAAGCCGATTTCAAGCCCAGGTACGCGGGTCCTAGTGGTTAAAGTCAACTGGCTTCCATGGAGATGGAGCTGGGGTCCCTTTTCCCCACTTCCGTCCCATCTGGGAGGCACAGGGGACACACCCACAAACTACTCCTGCGCTATCAACTGTGATCCAGAGTCACAGACACATGGCGCAGAGCAGCTACCAGCTCTTCCCATGGTGTGTGGCCACACAGTACGTCAAGCTATAGAAACCAATCACATTCTAGATATTCAGAGGGTCAATGCAAGAACATATGTAGACCAGATTAGCCCATAACAAACCAGAAAAATAAAAGTTCTGACTTTATCAATACCACTGCCATGTATGGGTTGCAATGGTCAATATAATTGGTGCCAGCTGAGGGAGCAAGCATAGGGATGGGGCGTTAGGGAAATGAGTGTCTTAGCTGGTGGAATTTGTGTTGCATGAAGAAATATTACATAAAAAATTTTAATGGGGTGCCAGGGATCAAACCCAGAATGGCAGTGTGCAAGGAAAGCTCTTTATCTGCTGTATTATCACTACAGCACCAAAAAGTTCTTAATGCTATATCATTGTCACTGCTATGACCACTACATCATTAAGATTATGACTTGGTTATTTGATGAAATTGATTACACCAAATCTACTCTATTAAATGCATTTTATTCAATTTATTTTTATTAAAATGAGTAACAATATAGAATATTAGCTCTCAGAAATGAATAGTTAACTTTTTTTAAAGAAACTTGCCTAAAATGAACACATTTAAAAATTCATTTAGAATATAGTTCTTTAGAATGTACTGCATGTTTTAAATGAGTTCAGAACCTTTATAAGAAAACAATAAATAAAATCTAAATACCAAACTGGATAGTAGTTTCTCTGTTCAGCACAGGGGTCTAAGAATTTAGTCTGTACCAATGAAGAATTTTAGAAAGTGCTCTTTCCCATCAAACCTTTAAAATTTCTTATTTTACTCAGTCTAGCATTCAGTACTCCAGAAGAGGGCAGTAGTGTGTAAACTACACTGACACAGAAACATTAAGTGAATGCACAGATTTGCATGCACCTTGAAAGTTCTAATTTCTTTCCCATTATTGAACTCTTTACCATTCCAAAGTTTCGTTTTCCTCTGGAGGAATGATCCAGTTATGACACTGGTCTTCAATTTTTCTGCTTTTGTGCTTGTGTTTTCTTTTTATACCTGGCTGTATTTTTTTTCTGGGCTGGATCTCAAAGGAAAATGCATTATCTCTGCAAGCTTATCAGATCAAAATTTAATACAACCACATCATAAAATTTTGTGATAAAATATCTGTAAAGTAACTATTACTAGATGACCTTTTGAAGTAAACTGAAATAAGAAGAAAAAAATTCAGAATTACATACTTATCAGTAGAGAACCTTCTTTGTATAAACTGGGATTACCAAATTCCAGTGGACAAGAAAAAGGAAGAGTGAATCACTTGCAGATTGACTAACTTGTTTTCCCAAAATGTCCTTAAAATGTCATTGAGTATTTGGAGTTTCAAAAAAAAAAACAACTTTGGCACTATATTATTTCATTGTCTTACAATGGCATTAAAATCTTCTCTAATGACATTGTATCATTCTCTGCCTTGACAAAATTAAGCAAAGCAAGGAGTATGTTTACATTCCATTTCCCTGAAAATTAATAGAATCTGAAGCTAATTAACCTTATAATTTAATAAGTGATTAAAATACACAGCAGTCTGCTAGAGACAGAATGATCTTAACTCTAGACAAAACATTTTGTATCTTAATACAGAAAGGCACAGACTTCAAGCCAAGTAGTGTAAGACTTTCTATTTCTCTGAATTCTAATGCAAAAATTTCCATATAAGGGAAGTAATAACAGTCTAAATAAATAAACAGTTCATAAACTCATTCGAAAACTCAGCCCTTTGGTGGAAGGTGGTGCCATATGAGAAAAATAAAATACTAAAGAGGTAGTACATTAACTGCTCCGAACAAATGGCAACCTCCAGGACTTAGCAAGGATTATCTTAATGTCTGATGAAACATAATTATATGCAAGCAATTTTAGTGCCCTTAGGCAGAATACTGTCTGTAACAGAATGAAACCAAATTGTTACTTCAATATTTAATAAAAGAAATGTTGGGGCTAGAGCAATAGTACAGCAGGTAGGGTATTTGTCTTTCCTGTGGCAGACCTGGGTTCAATCCCAGCATCCCATATTGTTCCCTGCTCGCCTCCAGGAGTAATTCCCAAGTTTGGAGCCAGGAGTAAGCCCTGAGCATCACCAGGTGTGACCCAAACTAGAAAAAAAATGGTTAGTTTTATTTCTATTTTTTAAATTTTTTATTGAGTCACCATGATAGACTATTCCAAAGCTGTTCATGGTTGGTTTTCAACCTTACAGTGTTCCCAAACTCTTTGCTCTACCAGTGTACATTATGCAGCACCAATGGTCCCAGTTTCCTTTCCACCCCCTCCCCAACTACCTCCTATGGCAAGCTCTTTCTTCTCTCTCTCTCTCCATATTGATCCTCCATTCTCTCCCCTCTCCTTTTGGGCACTGTAGTTTGCAATACAAATACTTAATGGTTGTCACACATATCCTTTTACATATTTTGAGCACTCAGTTCTATTATCGCTTGACCATTTCCAAATATTATTGTCATAATGGTCCTTTCTCAATCTTAATTACCTTTCACCCCCTCTTCCTCACAATTGTGATAGATTTCAACCAGTGACCAATCCATCTGGCCTGTTTTCCCTGGCCTTGGATATTAGTCTCACACCATTTTTTATATATTTCAAGTGAATGCAGTCATACTATATCTGTCCTTCTCCTTCTGACACACTTCACTCGCGAACAATAATCTCTATGCCCATCTATTTAGAAGCAAATTTCTGGCTTCATTTTCCCTAATAACTGCATAGTATTCCATTGTGTAGATGTACCACAGTTTGTCCAGTTGTCTATTCTCAAACAATCAGGATGTTTCCAGATTCTTGCTACTGTGAATAGTGCTGCAGTGAACATAGAAGAGCAAATGGAACTTCTGCTGTGTGTTTTCATGTCCCCAGGGAATATTCTAGAAGTTGCATTGTGGGTCAAATGGAAGCTGAATTTCTAATTCTTTGACAAATGTCTATACTGTTTTCCAAAAGGCTGGAGCAGTCTGCATGCTCATGAGCAAAAAAATGTAAGTCCCTGTCTCTTCATATCTATGCCAGCACAGGTTGTTCTTGTTCTTTTGGATGTGTGCCAGTTTCTATGGTCTGAGATGTTAATCTCATTGCTGTTTTATTCTGTATCCCCCTGATGAGAGTGATGCAGAGCATTTTTGTGTGCCTTTTGACAATTTGAATTTCTTCTTTAGTGACTTTTTTGTTCATCTGTTCTTCCCATTTTTTGATGGGGTTGGATGTTTTATACATAAGAAGTTCTACCAGTCTCTTGTATTTTTTAATATTAACACCTTATAAAATGGTTATTGGATTAATATTTTTCCCATTTATGTCTTTGTATCTTGGAAACAGTTCCTCTTGAGGTGCAGAAGCTTCTTAGTTTTATGTAGTCAGATTTGTTTATCCTTGCTTCCACTGCTTGGTTAGTGGTTTCATCTGTGAAGATGCTTTTTAGCTTCAATTTCATGAAGGTAATCACTTCTTGGCCATTTGGCTAAGATCAACTGTAGCTAATGTTGTGGAGTGTTTTGCCTATGTTTTCTGTGTACCCTACTGATTTAGATCTGATGTCGAAGTTTTGAATCTACTTTGATCTGTCCATTTTTCCCCCCACAAATCTTTTTACTTTATTTAAACACTGCATTTTTTATTAAATATTCTATTATACCACCATGAGATATACAATTACAACGTTGTTCATGTTTAGAGGTTTCAGTCACATATATGGTGTTCCAGCACCCCCCCTCCACCAGTGCCCATTTCCCGCCACCAATGTCCCCAATTCCCCCCCCTCCCATAGTCTGCATAAATGGCAGGTTCTTCATCTCTTCTCTCTCCCTCTCTCTCTCTTTTCCTTCACTTACACATTGTGGGTTGCAGTACCTACACTTAGAGGCCATCATGTGCATTTTTGGCATGTATTTAATGCTCAGTTCTAAGTTGGCATTAGCCCTTTCGACATTTATTCACACATGTTCCTTTCTCTGTCTTACCTAACCTCTGACTCCCACACATTTGCGGCAATTTCCACTTTTGGTAAGACCTCCTGATCCAGCTTTCGCCTGCCATTAGATTTTGGTGTCATAATATGTATGTATATATATATATATACATATATATGTTATGCAAATAAATGCAGTCATTCTATATCTCTCTCTTTCCTTCTGACTAATTTCACTCAACATGATCCTTTCCATGTCCATCCATTTATAGGCAAATTTCATAACTACATTTTTCCTAACAGCTGCATAGTATTCCATTGTGTAGATGTACCCCAGTTTCTTTATCCAGTCATCAGTTCTCGGGCATACTGGTTGTTTCCAGGTTCTGGCTATTGTGAATAGTGCTGCCATGAAAATAAAAGTGCAGATGGTGTTTCTGCTGCGTGTATTTGGCTTCCCAGAGTATATTCCCAGGAGTGGTATGGCTGGGTCAAAAGGGAGCTCAATTTCTAGTCTTTGGAG
The DNA here is from genome assembly GCA_021461705.1 of Cryptotis parvus. Taxonomy (NCBI): domain Eukaryota; kingdom Metazoa; phylum Chordata; class Mammalia; order Eulipotyphla; family Soricidae; genus Cryptotis; species Cryptotis parvus. The sequence continues at coordinate 51,795 of JAJIBD010022177.1, forward strand.
GAATGTCCATATTGTTTTCCAGAAAGGCTGTACAAGTCGACATTCCCACCAACAATTTATGAGAGTCCCCTTTTCCCGCATCCACGCCATCACTTGTTGCTTTTACCCTTTTGGATATGGGCCATGCTCTGTGGTATGAGGTGATATCTCATTGTTGTTTTGATTTGCATCTCTCTGATGATTAGTGATGATGAGCATTTTTTATATGCCTTTTGGCCATTCGAATTTCTTCCTTGTCGAAGTTTCTGTTCATCTCTTCTCCCCATTTTTTAATAAGGTTGGCAGTTTTCTTCTTATATAGCTGCACCAGTGCCTGATATATCCTGGATATTAACCCCTTATCAGATGGGTATTGGGTGAATATTCTTTCCCATTATGTGCACTGTCTTTCTATCTTGGTCACTGTTTCTTTTCGAGGTGCAGAAGCTCTTTAGTTTCATGTAGTCCCATATGTTTATCTTTTCTTCTAGTTGCTTTGTTAATGGTGATTCACCTTTGAAGATGTCTTTAGCTTCAATGTCATGGAGAGTTTTTCCTATATTTTCTTCAATGTACTTTTATGGATTCAGGTCTGATATTGAGATCTTTAATCCATTTTGATCTGATTTTTGTGCAGGTGTTAGACACAGGTCCAAATTCAATTTTTTACATGTAGCTGTCCAGTTTTCCCAGCACCACTTGTTGAAGAGACTTTCTTTACTACAGTTTGGACTCTTTGCACCTTTATCAAAGATTAATTGATCATGTCTTTGAGGGTGGTTGTCAGGATACTCAATCTATTCCATAGGTCCACAGGTCTGTTTTTATTCCAATACCACACTGTTTTAATTACTACTGCTTTGTAGTACAGTTTGCAGTTGGGAAAGGTGATGCCTCCCATCTTCTTTTTCCCATGGATTGCTTTAGCTATCCGTGGGGGGTTTATTATTCCATACCGAATTTCAGGAGTGTTTGGTCAATTTCTTTGAAGAATGTCATGGGTATCCTTATCTGGACCACATTGAATCTGTACAAAGCTCTAGGGAGTATTGCCATCTTGACAATGTTAATTCTCCCCATCCATGAACAGGGAATTAAACATTGCATTTTACTAAGTTGTTCACAATACTGCTATTTCAGATATTCAATATACTAATATCAGTCCAATCACCAATGTGCTCTTACTGCCACCGAGTGCCTAGTTTCCCTTATCACGCACTAATTAATTTATTTAATATTGCTTATTAGAACACATATATTCTAATGATGGTGCTAACGTCATGGCCTTTTTACTGACCTGTTCCATGCAAACTGAGCCATCTCTGTTGTTTAACTTATTGGACTTCACGGGTTTCTACTCAATATTATAATAAAGTTGTGTTAATTTGTTATACACATTCAATATCCAAGTCCAATCTCATCACCATTGCAGATTCATATCCCCATAATTTCCAATTTTTCCAACAACCCCTAAAGAACCTATAGCAGATACTCAATAGTTTTATATTCCTTGCTACAGATAATTTGCTAAAAATTCTTATGAAATGTTTCTTAGATTGGTCAATCTCACCACAGAACCAATTAAGCCTTGCATAAGAAATTATTAACATATTGATACAGGACAGGCAGGCTTGTTTCTTTGTTTTATTTATTCATGTTTTCTTTCCTTTAATTCCATAAGATTTTGGGTATCATAACTATTGTTTCATTTTTCTGGCTTGTAATTGATGTGTTTAAGCTTTTGACTTCCTCTTTGTTAATTTTTGGGAGATTATATTACTCTCATTATCTATCTATTTCTTCTACTTTCCTTAGCTTAAGAGCATAAAGTTGCTCTTAATATATTTTGATTTCCTAACGAATCCATTGTAATTCTCCCTTTCTTCTCTGATTTAATTTATTTGAATATTTTATCTGTTGTTCCTTGGGAGTTAAGCTGAAAGCTTTAATCCATATTTTTTTTTTAAGAAAAAGTTCCTGGTTTCATTGATTCTTTGAATTGCTCTATTGGTTTTTGTTGTTATTTTTTTCTCTAGTTTATATTTTATTTCCTTCCTTCTACTATATTTTAGATTTGTTTGCTGTTTCTTTCCGGATATTTGAGATGTGTGCTTAGTTTGTTGTATTGGCTCTCTTTTTATTTCATAATGCATTGCTGTGAATTTCCCCTTAGTACCGCTTTTGCTGTATACCATGGTTTCTGGTAGCTTGTGTGTTCATTCTCATTAGGTTCAAGTACATTTTTATTTCTTCTTGATTTCCTTTATGATCCCATTACTGTTTAAAAGTGTTCTGTTCCGCTTCCAAGAGTCAGAAGTTTACTCCATCTTATTTTGTGGTCTAATTTCAACTTTCATGGCACTATGGTCTAAGATGATAGGCTGTACAATGTCAAAGTTTGTAAATATATGTATGTTTGAGATGTACCCTAATATGTGATCAAACCTGGAGAATAATTCCATGTGCTTTAGATAATAATGTGTGTTCTTGTTTGGGGAGATATAGAGCCCTGTGTATATATCCTAGCTCCCACACTGGCTCAGTTAGGTCTGTTGTCTCTTTAAAGATATTCAATTTAATCTAGTTGATCTGGGTCTAGTGGAGAAGGCAGTGTGTTATATTCTCCCACTATTATTGTGTTTCTGTCCATCTGTTTAAGTTTTTTGAGAAGCAGCTTTATGAAATTTGCTGATAATTTATTTGGTGCATAAATATTGTTCCCTCAAGTGGTGTCCATCACTATCTCTAATTATTTTATGTTGAATGGAATTTAGTATGACATAGATATCGCTGTCCAGGATTTTTGTCTTCCATTGGCACATATGATTGTTTTCTGTCCTTTCACTCTAAATCTGTATTTACCCTGAGGGCTTATATCTGTTTCCTATAGGCAGAAAAGGGATTATCTTTCCTGATTCATCTAGCCACTGTATCCCTTTATATAGTGGTGTTTAGTACACTGATATTCAGAGAGATTATTGATACAAAGGGCTGTTCTGCCATTTGTGAGTGTGTGGGGGGTGTGGGGGGGGAGAGCACATATGTGATCCAGTTGTTTTTGCAAGAGTATTTACAAGCACCCTTTCAATAATTCTTGGAGGACTGCTTTAGTTCTTATCCCTCCCCCTCAAGTCTAACCCTTAGCTTTGTAGAGCAGTGCACTCTAGGCTGGAACTATTTTTCTCTCAGTCCTTTGAAAATGCCATTCCACTCTTTCCTGGCTTGTAAGATAGCATATGGAAGACATGTTTTGATTCTTCTGTCGCTTCTCTTTTATTTTATTTTATTTTATTTTTTTTGGTCACACCCGGCAATGCTCAGGGGTTACTCCTGGCTCTGCACTCAGGAATTACTCCTGGCGGTGCTCGGGGACCGTATGGGATGCCGGGGATCGAACCTGGGGCGGCATGGGCCGGCCGCGTGCAAGGCAAACGCCCTACCCACTGGACTATCGCCCGGCCCCCGTTGTTTCTCTCTTAGTTGAAGGTTTTCTTCTCTCTTGCTGCTTCATTCAGCAAGATCTATGTGTCTTGGTGTTCTTTTGTTTGGAACTCTTTGGGCCTTGTGAAACTTGTGCAAGAGCCTCTCTCAAGATATCTGGAAAGTTCTTTTGGTATTTCTTTGACCAGCTGTTTGTTCCCTTTACATTTTACCTCACCTTCTAATATTCCTAGGATTTGAAGACTATTTCTCTTGCTATTATTTATCAAGAGTACTATACTCTCTACCATTCATTTTCTTTACTTTATTCACTGTTAATGGTAATGGCTAGTATTTTATTTTCAATGTCATGGATACAGTCATCTGCATGTTCAATTCTGTTGCTGTGGCTTACAACTGCATTTTTAACTCCTTCAATTCTGCTTATATTTATGACTTTTTTGATTCTCTGGATCAGTTCATCAAGTGATTGCTTTAGATCAATGGCCACTGTATGGAGTACTGATTTGAGTTCCTCAGTGATGAGGCTTGAGGGTTTATTTGAGCTCAGTGACTTGCTAGGACTTTTGTCCCAGTTATTAAAGATTGTGGGCACTCTGACTTGAATTTGAGATGTCTGAATCTGAAGTCTGCTATAATTTATTTTTGGCAAGCAGTACTCTTTATACACTCTAAGTCTAAAAAATGTCTGGCCTGGAGGATGTTATTTCCTGGTCATGAAGATTGTGTCTAATAAATTCCTTTGTTTAGAGGGGGTCCAAGACAGAGAGAGAAAAAGAGAGAGAGAAGAGAGAAAGGAGATATTGTTGCTGGGAAATGTACACTGGTGGAGGGAGCATGGTAGAACTTTCTATCACTGAAATGGGATCATGAACAGCCTTGTAACTACATCTTGCATTGACTCAAGAAAATTTAAAATTAAAAATTATTTAAAAAGCATGAAACTGGTGGGATTGTGGGTTATAATATCACAAATGCAGTTTTGGGTTAGAGAGGGGTTTGGGATGAAAGTATTCCATTCAGGAATGCAGGACAAGGTTACAGAAGGTGTAGTAGTCACAGGGTGGGATTTGAGCCGACGCTCTTGATGTACATGGATGATGAAAAAGGCCAGTGTCAGTTTTCTGGGACCTTGGGGTTGTTCCCTACATCCTGAGGGATTTGGGAGGGCTCCCTTAGTTTGGGGATACTCAGGATAGGTTATAGACAGCACAAAAGTTGTAGGGTGGGATGAGAGCCAGCACCCGTGACACACCTGAATGAAGAGAGTCCAGCATCAGCGTTGTTCTGTGTCTTTAGGGACATGCCCTAGATTCAAGAGAATTTCGGAGGGCTAATGCTTATCATTTCAATGTACAGTTATTGTACCTCATCGCCACCGAAGTGCACAAGGCCCTCTTCCACTGCTTTCCCTGACCTATCTCATTTAACAGAATCATTTGAAGGTCTATTCATGTTATCACAAATGGCAAAATTTCGCCTTTCAGAAGTAAGCTCTTTTTAATGTAATGTATGTGACTCAAAGATTGTGCAACGAACAAATGAAAGTTCACTTACTAACATCAGCATATTTCCCTAAATAGAAAATTGCTCAGTTATTTATAAATATGAATTTAGCTTAATCAAATAGTCCACTGGCACTTCAAGATAATAGGATCTACTTCAAAAGTTTCCAAATTTACATAGCCTACCACTCCATTCTCAGAAAAAAAGAAAACACTCAGTAATCCCCTGGGAATCTATCACCTTTAATAAGCAAACAAACAGAAAATGGTCCTCAACTGCAATTTAGGGTACTAACATCCACTGATTTAGTTAAGCAAGCTCCAGGAGGCAGTATCACCCACTTTGGAGACACTGACCTTGCTACAGAATAATCTACCTTTTTACTTGTTTTATCTCTAGCTCTTCTATCTTCTGAAGAACAAAAAGCATTCAGATTATTTTCTGTGTTTTGATACTACCAATTTTCTATTATCTCTTTCTAGTGTCACCTACCCTGTCTTCCAGTTCTTAAAAACATGTTTTGTTATTAGTCTAACATGGCTTTTTTAAATTTCTTTTGTGTGTTCAGTAATACAGATCAGTTCTATATAGTCTACAAAGGAATTTTTTATATTTGGTTAAAAATAGTGTGAAATTTTAAAAAGACAGAATTAGCTCTCCCCTAATATGTCTTAAATTTTTGTTTGTTTCCTTGTTCCAGGGCCACACCTCGACTCTATGCCAGGAATGACCTCTAATGGCGCTTAAGGAACAATATGTGGTGCCGAAATTTCATCCAGGGTTGGCAAGATGGAAAAGCAAGTATTTTAACCCCAGTGATATCTCCAGCCCCACTATGAATTTTTTATAAAAACAAATAGGTGGCTTTTTTTTGCATTCTAAGCTTTTCTATTAATACTTTTCTCATTACCAACCCTATTTTAATTATTATCATTTCTACTTTACAAAGAAGGAAAAAAACATGAAGACTGTCATATTGCTGTCATATTGCTACTGTCATATCACTGTCATATCACTATCATATCACATGATACTGTCATATCACGGTCATATCACGGTCATATCACATGATACTGTCATATCACTGTCATATCACATATGACTGTCATATCACTGTCATATTGCTACTAAATGGCAAGATTAAGAATGAAATTTGAGGTAGGCAGTTTCTATTGCAAAGTTCAAAGTTCAGAATCAATATATTGCCATCTTCTTTTATTCAACTACAGGTTATTCTTCAGGCACAATGTTACTAGAGAGCAATGGCTTTTAACCACAGGTATAAGGTCTGCTGGTCCATAAGTATAAAGAACATAAGATAATAGAGAAATTAAAATGCCTGCTTTAGGAAGAGGAGTTTTGTATGTGGTACTGAAGGTCCCCCCAAAAACAGCTATGCAAGCCTGACAATTCATTGCTCAGGTGGACAATACTGGGGCCACCAGGGCTAGAAGAAGTGGTATCACAATGCAATGCAGGTACCAGGAACAGAACTCAGGTCTTGCATATGGAAACATGCATGCCAACTTAAGTAGCTCTTTCTCCAACCTACCAAATGTCTGCTTTTAAAGGGATATCCAGGGCCGGAGCAATAGCCCAGCGGTAGGGCGTTTGTCTTGCACGGCCGGCCTGTGTCGGCCTAGGTTCAATCCCTGGCATCCCATATGATCCCCAAGCACTGCCAGGAGTAATTCCTGAGTGCAGAGCCAGGAGTAACCCCCTGAGCGCCGCGGTGTGACCCAAAAAGCAAAAAACAAACAAATAAATAATAAATAAATGAATAAATAAATAAATGAAGGGATATCCATATGACAACACAGTACATTTACATAACTGAGTATACACAATATTCATAAATTTTCACCAATTTGCATAAATTCTCTTTGCAAACTCGAGGAAGGAAGGAAAAAAAGAAAACGTGGAGAGACAGAATTGCAGGTAGGGTGCTTGGCTTACATATGGCCAAACCAGATTTGATCCCTGACGTCTCTTACCCCTAAGATTATTGATTGCAAAGCCAGGAGTAAGAGTCCTGAGTACCACCAGAGTGACCCAAAAAGCAAAGTGTCTCTATATTCCAGGCATACTTTCAGATGCTGCAGTGACTACTCTTGAGCACTGTTCTTTATTTATTTTGTTTTGGGCCACATCCAGTTGGTGCTCAGGGCTTATTCCTGATTCTGCACTCAGGAATCACCCCTGGGAGAGTTGTGGTTATCAGATGGGGTATTGAGGATCCAAAACGGGTCAGATGTCTGGAAGGCAGGTGCTCTACCTGCTATACAATCACTTCAAATTTCTGAGTCGTTTCTGTGAAACAAGGAATATTTCCCCAGGTAACTCAAACAGCAACAAATAAGATTAAATATCAACATTAATTGAACATCAAAATTTTGGATGCTCCTTCCTGAATCTCACTTCTTGCCTCCATCTCTCTCACAGACACAAAGCCACAACTTCATACAGTATGTCTCCACAAAATTTCTTTGTTAATTTTGGAGCAACATTTTGAACAATAATATATAATATCACCTTAAATTTTGTATATCAAAAATGGGATTGTGAAGGAAGAATTACGTAATTAATGAATCCTAGATAATGAATGTTCTAATAACTATAAAATATACATATTATAAAATATCATAGAAAGAATATTGTAAGTAATCTGACTTTTGTTTTGTTTGCTTTGGTGTTTGAACACACCAGTGATACTCAGGAGTTATTTATGGATCTGCACTCAGGAATTATACTTGGCATATTTATTTTCCACTCTGAAAATGTATGAACCCACCAGTTAGACACAGTACGAATGACAGAGGGGTCTTTCATGAGGGAAACAGAAAAAAGTTTCCCCAGGTAAAATATATTTGCTGCTGATTTGTTTGTCACCCATTTGACTTTCTATGTATACTGCATGGAAAACTATACATGAAGTACACAATCAAACATTTATTAGGCTTTTGATTTATATATGTGCTTTTGAAAAGTTGGTTGTGGGGTAACAGGGAGTTCCCAGAAGCCTGAATATAAACGATGGCTCAGAATAAAGAACTTATTAAATAAAGAATAAATAACTTCAGAGAAAAACACAGAGATATCATAAATTTTTATATGCTCTTCTGAAAGAAAAATGATGGCCATTAACCCCAGTTGGGTATGGGAGAAAACCTGGTCCCCTCTTCAATATTATGATCTAGAGCCTGGAGTACTTTTCCAATACCCTTACAGTAACATCAGCTAGAATTACACACTCTGAAAAGAGTAATATTCTGAAACATAATGCCAAAATAAAGTGGAAATATCCTCAAGCCCTAAAATGGCAAGGTGGGGGGGATGACCAAGCTGCAACATCCTGGGTAAAATTGCCTCTCCCTATCTATGCAAGTGTCCTGAGTGACAATCTCCACTTCCTGGCCCAAATGCCACAAGGTGTCAAAATAGATGCCTAGCAATTGCTAATTACCTGTCATAAGAAGCAACACAGAGACGAACCCGAACCCAAAAAGTAGTTGGCACTTATATTCTGTGACTTACAAAGAATGCTCTGATATTGCAGAATAAATGCATTAAACAAATATAAAAGGTACTGTTCTCACTATTAATTCCACTTACATCTCATATTTCTTCTAAAGCAAAAGCTACACTTCATATGATAAAATTAAATATTTTATAGTTACAACACAAGAACATATGCATATATATAGCTGCCCCTTTATACTAAATTAACTCTCACTATTACATTAATTCCATACTAAATCATTGAATTAACTTCTCACTAGTATATTAATTCCACTTATATCTCATATCTCTTCTAAAGCAAAACTACACATCATATGACTGAGTTAAATATTTTATACTTTAGAACACAACATATATATACATATATATGCTCCCTTATACTAAATTAACTCAATTTAACTATTCTAGCATATCATTTACTCAAAAATGAATATTTACTGCACAGCATTGAGCTCCTAACAAGTTTTATCTCTTTATATTTTTAAACTTTAAGTTAAGCTATTAAGGACTAGACCTCTGATTTTATAGAGAAGGAAGAAAAGATGTGGAGAGAGCAAAAGGGAAATAAGTGACTAAGCTAATAACTAGAAAAACATCCATGATGCCAAAAAAATGCAAACCTAAAAGCAAACATACCAGCCTGTGACTTCCACTCGGAGAATATACTCCTTCCTTTGAGGTCTGCAGAAAATAGAATTCACTTTCACACCACTTTTAAGGCTCATTTTAAAATTTCTCTTTCAACTATAGTCAAATAACCTAGATAGCCTTGATTTCACATTCTGAATCCCTGTACTTTGAACTAGAGCTGATAAAATAAAATATGAAATCAAACTATTTAAGTTAACCTTGCCAGTCTAAAAAGATCTGCACACTCTTTAAAAAGAAATAATAGCAAAGGTATAAGTTTTTCCTTTCCCTTATCCACCAGAGATATTAAAACTTCTGATCAGCCTGGCTCTTCGGTCCTGCCGCAGATGTTAAATACTGCAATCTGCTGCAATGCCCCCAGTTCTACACCACCCAGAAGATGTTCCTACACCTTGTCACGGTGTTGTCACATGTTAGTCACTTCATAGCAGCCAAAACACTTACAAAGTAACTCACATTAATAGCAACAAAAGCCTGTCCATTTTGGAGCAGGAGCCATAGTGCGGGGGATAAGGCACTTGCCTGGCACACAGCCGACCTGGGTTCCATTCCCAGGACCACATATTTTTTCTTCTGAACTAGGCCAGAAATGATTCCTGAAAGCAGAGGGAGTGTAACCCCTGAGCACTCTGGGTGTTATACAAAAACAAAAACAAAACACAACAAATTGCCCAATTTAGGAGAGATCACGTTATAAATTAGGATATCACTTCTTGCCCTCTCCAATAAAAATGGTACTTTACAACATACACACACAGATTAACGTGTTTCCTAATGCTTTGGGATAAGAACTGGAAAGCAGTACACACTTAAATGAATAGGGGGCATTGAAGCTGGAGATTTAAATGACTTTCCCAAAGATATAGTCACTGAGGCACAAAACTGAAATAGAACCATACCTATGCTTTCAATCATAAAGTACTTCCAACAATGTTACAACAATGTTACAGACCTGGATTAAATCTGGAATAATATAGACCTTCAGTAAATCTGAAAGGCAAATCATCAAGGAAAAATATATAGGGGCTTAGAGAAACAAACAGATCTAGAATCAGATCTGAGTTTCACCAAGTTACATTACCTCTAGCCTCAGTTTGCTCATCTGCAAATATTACCTATCTCAAGCAAGGGGTTATTGTAAAGATTTAGAGAAAACTCATTACTCAAAAATAAGAAATACATATTTACTCATTGCTCGATCAGGCACCAGTAAAACATCTCCAAACGCCCTGTTACAAGCAAGTGCAAACCCAAGGGCATAGCTTGCTCCCGGAGACAGAAAGAACCTCAAACCATTCCTTCAGGTCATGGGAATCACTGTCATTGTCACTGTCTTCCCGTTCTTCGTTGATTTGCTTGAGCGGGCACCAGTAATATCTCCATATGTCCTGTCTCATGCTATGAGAGCCCAAGGGCATCTGCTTGCTCCAGGAACATAAAGAGCCTCAAACCATTCCATCAGGTCATGGGAATGAGATCTCTAATTGTTACTGGTATTTGGCATATCAAATATGACACAGGTAGCTTGCCGGGCTCTGCCATGCGGGTGGCATACTCTTGTAGTCACCTCTGATCTCCAGCATAACACCCAATTTTAACGAGGTCATGGGAATGAGGTCCATAATTGTTACTGGGTTTTGGCGTATCAAATAAAACACGGGGCTGGAGCGATAGCCCAGCGGGTAGGGCATTTGCCTTGCACGCGGCCAGCCTGCACCGCCTGGGTTTGATCCCCCGCATCCTATATGGTCCCCTGAGCATCACCAGGAGTAATTCCTTGAGTGCAGAGCCAGGAGTAACCCCTGAGTATCACCGGGTGTGACCCAAAAAAGCCAAAAAAAAAAAAACACGGGAGCTTGCCAGGCTCTGCCATGTAGGTGGTATACCCTCAGTATAAAAATTAATTAAATGAAATGAAATTAAAATCATTTAAATAATCAATTAAATGAAAAATTCAACAGTAGACTGACAACAGCTGAAGACAAAATCAGAGAACTTGAAGATGACAGGTGAGCTGTAGAAAGCATCCAAGCAACATAGACAATGGAAAAAAAAGACATCAAAATAGCTCAACACAAGGGAAGAGAACTATGGGATAAATTCAAGAGGATCAACATAAGAATTATCAGAGTCCAAATGGGACCAGCAACCCCAGTGAAGTAGTATAAGTTAAAGACATCATTGCTGAAAAGTTCCCACAGCTGGAGAATGAAGGCATCCAAACCGAGAAGCCTGAAGGATGTCAGCTATTAGTGACCTATAAAAATACTCCAAGAAATATCCTAATCAGAATGACAGAATGACAAATACCATATAACAAAAATATAAATACAATACTTAAAGCAGCAAGATCAATGAAGGAAATTACAGAGAGAGAGAGAGAGAAACAGAGATAGAAACAGAGAGAGAGAGACACACACACAGAAAGAGAGAAATACCTGTCATGGGCTTGAGTGGGGTACTGGGGACACTGGTGGCTGGAAATATACATTGATTAAGGGAACGATGTTTGAACATTATATGACATATCTATTCATAAACTCATTAAAAACTTTGTAACTGTGAATCTCACTGCTATTCAATTATAATGAAAAGATTAAGAGGAACACAGTCAGGGTGCTTGGAATCATTACAACTATCAAATTGGCAAACAAAACATTTTTACAATTAAGAAACACAACTTCCCCTTCTTTAGCTTTCAATGCAGAGCACCTAGATAAGAACAAAACACCCTTCTGGCAGGAGTTAGCTTTGTCACAGCGCCTGGAGTACATAGGATAGCAAACTTACTTTTAGGTGCAGAAAAATAAAGTTGTAAAATACAGAAGAAAATTCAGAATCTCGTGTGGTTCCACTGAGAACGTTCATCAGAGACACGTAAGGAGTATCTCAAAGAAATTCTCCAAGAAATCTTCAAGAAATTCTCTAACACAGAGGATAAATATGAAGATTTAAGCTAATAAATATCTCTAGGAAAGAGAACGAATGTCAAGTAATGGTCTTTACTAACAGGTATATACAAGATGCTACTCAAAACCTATGCCACTATTTTGATACTTCACCCTCAAAAATTTTGATCTAGAGGAAAGTAGTAGTACATACATTCACATTTATCCAGAGTCAGAGTTTAATGTAAATATACACCATTCCTCCTAAATAAACCAGAGGGAGCACTGAACCTTTTCAAAACCAAAGAAGCCAACCCAATGAACAAGGGCTATCATTCTGAAAGTATGATAGAGTAACAATATCTTAAGTGACATCTGCCAGTCCTGGGAAAAACAAAATTACCTCTCATTTTCACCTATGATTGTAGACTGCTAAGTTAAAGCCTAGAGTTAAAACAGACCATCTGCTAAGACTAAGGAAAATGAGCAACAGACCTAACATTCTCTGCTATGTACACATTCAGTTCTCTAAACAAAAAATAGTTGATTATAGCCCAGACTTGATCTAACTCAGGTCAGACCACATGATGCTTCCCAAGTCAGCATAAATATGACAAAAGAGACAGGGTAACAATGATGCACAAAATGGGTGATAAGAAATTCCCAGAAATTTCTTAGAACAACATAAACTCCGTGACACACTCAAGGAGGAATAAGTAAACATGAGCATAAGAGCTATTAAAGTCAGCCCCAAAACAGAAGTACACATAGCCTTCACATGGTACCTCACATAATTAAATAGAATAGAGAAATTTATTTGTATAAATGGACAAAACAACATAAAGGATTCATAGCACACTAAAGTTCACAACTCCCTGTTGAAGACTTCAAAGTGACAATAGTAAAGACGTCCAGTGGATTGAGAAGGGAGAACTAATAAAAAGAGAAGCACCAATAAAAAAGGAAAAGTATGAAAAACTATCAGAAATTACTGATCTGAAGAACCTAACAGGTGAATGAAAAATCACAACAGGGGCCAGAGCGATAGTCCAGCGGTAGGGCATTTGCCTTGCACGCGGCCGGCTGGTGCCAGCCCGGGTTCGATCCCTGGCATCCCATATGGTCCCCGGAATACCGCCAGGAGTAATTCCTGAGTGCAGAGCCAGGAGAAACCCCTGAGCATTGCCGGGTGTGACCCAAAAAAAGCAAAAAAGAAATCACAACAGATGAATGGGCCAGAGATAGGGCAACAAGGCATTTATGTGACCAATTTTAAGTTCAATCTCCAACTCTGCATATGGTCTCCCCGAGCCTTACCAAAGGTGATCACTGAGCCAGGTTGAGTATAACCCCAAAAGCAAACACACACACACACACACACACACACACACACACACACACACACAAGCTCATCAGAACAATGACAGTAGCTGAGAAAAAAAACATCAAGCATTAGATACAAGAATCTATCAAACATCAAAAAGAACAGAAGGAAAAACAATATAAGCACAAACTAAGCACAGCTTCAAGATGAATACTATATAATTCTGAAAGGCAGGAAATGTGAAAGAGCTACTGGTTGAAGAAATTAGAACTGATTCCCAACCTTAAAAGTAATAAACCAATATTTGAAGCTCGAACAATTCCAAACAAAATAAACTTAAAGGAAAGAGCTCAAGACAAATTGTAAATAGAGTGATAAAAATAAAAATATAAGTAGAATCCTGATAGTAGAAAAAAATAAAAACATACAATGAAGATAACATATTAAGAAGACAACACTCAACACTATGTTTGTGTTTGTGTGTGCATGCGTGGAACATATTGAGGAAAATATTATACATAAGTAAATTTCCAAAAGACTCCCAGAAAATCTATCAAATGAAACCCACCAAACCAAAAGGAAATGGTATGACACAGAAAACACAATCAAAGAAATAAACATCCGAACATGAATACTCTATCAAAGTTATGAAATCATGGATACTAAACCAGGTCTCCAAGAAATATTTATGGTCTCTATAAAGGAACTCTCCAGGGGGCAGGAAAACACTGATAACAGCTAGGAAGGATTCACAGCACACTAAAGTCCACAACTCCCTGTTGAAGACTTCAGGGCAAAGAAAAGAACAAGAATCTCATATGATGAACTACAGGACTCAATTAAATTTAGGGACAGACACAAACTCAGAAAGTCATAGGTAAACTACATCATATTCTCAACATGACTGAACACAGAAGACAAAACTAAGAATAACAGGTGATATGGCACCAACTTTTCAGAGGAAGATACCATATTATCAGGGAAGAAAATAAAAGAATGCAAACTATTCACCAAATAAATGAATGTAAACTTAACAAAAATGACAGAATCCATCTTAAAAGACAGTAATAAGTTCCTTCAATTCAAAGGCAATAGCCTGAATTTACAACAAAGGAAGAAAGTGACAAGAAGGATCAAAAACTGAACCAAACTATTTGCTGCTTTCAAGACACGCCTGATCCATCATGATGAACACAGGTTCAATGTGAAAAACCGGGAAACAATCGTAGGAAAACAATAGCTTCAGGCAAACAGAAGTCTAAGAGTCTGAGATGTACCTAATAAGTCAAGACAAAAGAGACTTTGAATGTAAAGGATATAAGAAAAATAAAAACATACAATCAAGATAACATATTAAGAAGACAACACTCAACACTATGTTTGTGTTTGTGTGTGCGTGGGTGGAACATACATATGCAACAAAATATAAAACAACTTCTATTGGGATTATAAAAAACTGCTGACAGCAACACACAACTAGTAGTAGATATTTAATGTTTCCCTTCTCACCACTAGACAGGTAAAAATATTTTAAAAATAAATGAAAACGGTGCTTAATAATAATAAATAAATTGGTAAATAAGAATGAAAGAGTGGGGGATTAATAAAGATATGTGGAGTTCTATACAACCCACTCCCCACAAAAAGTACACATATTTCACCAGTTGTCATCCCAGATGATTACTTGCTGACACAGAAAACAAGTGTCTGTGAATGTAAAAAAGGATAAAAATCGCATCAAATATATTCTAAGATCTCAATGCTGTAAGGTTAAAAAAAAAAAACCTAGGAAAACACAAACTTGGAAACCAAAACTCATATGACTGATCAAGTTTTGCAGCACGCTGTTGCCCAGAGCCTCTGCATCTTGCCTGTAGTTACCTCCTATAGGTCACTTTATAGATAAAGGGAAAGAAAAGTTTGAATGTGGCAGTATATCTTACCATGTATTCTATGTTAGCTGATATAAATATTTTCTCACATGCTACCACAATCATCATGGGACTAGATAGATCTTATCAGTATATTTACCTGGCCACGTTGGATCTCTAAGTAATTAGACCAAAAAGAAATGTTGTTTGCCTCCAAGCAAGCATGAGTGGCTCTCTAATATGTCTAAAGGCTAATATACAAAATAAGAGAACCTTGTGAAGGCTTGGAGAAATATATACCTGGCTGTAGAATATACATACGACCTACAGGGACACTTCATAGGCAGATTTTGGCTGAGGTAATATTAACATTTCAATGGGGCTAGGTGAGGTCCTAGGAGAAGTTACCTGAGTGGGATTGACCCTAACTGCTTTCCGTTGATGTGGGCCAGTCTGGGATGAAAAGTTATAAAAGCTGCAGACTGCTTTCTTCCATGCCTTTTTGCCTTTTCCCTTTTCGCCTTCTCCCTCGGCCTCCGTTCTCCTTTCTCTTCCCTGTTGGGTCTTAGCATGTGGTAGCGGCCATCTTGGCCTAGGATTTTAAACCTAAACATGGCGAGGGCCCAGCTAGGAACTTAAAGTCTGGGGTTTTCCTGTTACTAAATTGTATACCAGAACAAGTGTGAATAAAGCCTTTTGAAACTTTACTGGATTCTCGCCTCTTTCTCTGTCCACCAGTCGCCGATGCCCAGAGGCAGAAGGCTTAGACTCTGGTCCCAGATTTTGTCGGGGAGCCCTGTGCTACCCCAACAATCAAGTAGTAAGTCAAAGAGGAAAACAATGAAAAAAATAAAAAGATTTCCAGAAACAAAAATGAAGACATGATTTACCAAAGCATACAGAAAATAACAAAAGTTGTTCTAAGCATTAAGTTCACGATAGCACAGCCACTTCCCAAAAAATATTCAAATAAATAATTAATTCAGAACTCAAAGCAAGAAAGAAGAGAAAAATTACCCGAAATAAGTAAAGAAGGTGGAAATAAATGATACAAAACCCAAAAAAATCTACAAAAAAAATCAGAGAACACTTTTCACAAAAACAAGATGGACAGCTCCTTAGAGATGAATGTGTGAGAAGCGAAGGAAAACACTAATATGACAGATGAAAAAAAAAGAAAGAAAAGAAGTTAACATATATATTACAAAAACAAACAATAATATGAATAATTTATGCCCCTATATTGAAGTACCTAGAATACAAAAATAATCAGTATCCTGAAGCATTTAATATTGAATTTGGATGAAACAGGTAAACTGAGCTAGACCAAGAGCTAATACAAAAATTGAAACAGCAATAAAATGTCTCCCAAAAAATAAGATCCATATGGCTTAACTAATAAGCTCTTTCCCCAAAACAAGATCCAGCAGGTAGGATAATCACTTTGCACTCAGCCTAGTTGAGGTCTATCTCTGATATTCCATATTGTCCTCTGAGCCCTCCAGGCATGATCCCTGAATACCCTGCCAGAAGTAACTCCCAAGCACCACCAGGTATGGCAACACAATAGTGGCAGATTTTAACACCCCAATTTAACCACTGGACATATCACTAGATCATTTATTTCTTTGTTTCAAATAAATTAACATGAGCCCTAAGTGTGGAACTGGAAAGTAGGAATTCATTGACATATACAGGGTCCACCATGTTCATTACAAATTCTTTTTTTAATACACATACACCACTCTCTCTCTTTTTCTTTTTTTTCTTTTTTCTTTCTTTTCTTTTTTTTTTTTTTTTGGGTCACACCTGGCAATGCTCAGGGGTTACTTCTGGCTCTGCACTCAGGAATTACTCCTGGCAGACCACATACTAGGACATAATGCATGCATACATAAAGTCTAAAAATGAAGATTATATCAACTATCTTCTCAAACTATAATGCTATGAAGATTGAAATGAACAATAAAGATAAGATTTACAAAAATGCTCCAAAAAAAGTGAACCATTCAGGAAATCAGAAAAGAAATAAAAAGTCCCCTCAAAATGAATGAGAATGAAGAAACAAACTACCAGATTCTATGGGACACAGCAAAAACAGTACTATGGGGGAAATTTTATATTGATACAGGCCTACATTCAAAAAGAAGAAAAGCTCAAATACATAACCTAGCTACACATCTTAAGAACCTACACTAGGAACAACATATCTCAAAAGTGGAAAGGAAGGAAAATAAATTCAGAGAATAAATCAATAATATAGAAGTACAAAACTATATAAATGGTCGATAACACCATTGCTGAATAGTATTGTAAGCATTGATCCTAGCATACAATAATTAAACTTAAACTTATGTTTGACAAAGAGATAAGTTGGGGGTGTGAGAGGGACATCAAGGTGATTGGTAGAAGGATGCCATCCCATGGCTGACTGGAGTTAGGAACACTGTACATATGACACTCTACTGTCAACAACTTGTTAATCACGGTGTTTAAACATAAAATTTTTTGGAAAGAGCAAAAAGACCAACGGAAACATTTCTTAAATCAATTTATCAAATATCTATGGCATACATTACTTTGACTAGGATGTGTCTTGGGGTCTTTCTATTGGGGTCTCTTCTTCCTGGTACGTGTTGGGCTTCTTGGATCTGGATGCCTTCGTCCCTTTAACTCAGGGAACTTTTCAGCCAGGATGTTTTTAACTGTTTTAATTTCCTTGGGGTTACTTTCCTGTCCCTCTGGGACTCCTATGATTCTTATGTTGTTCTGCCTGGCTTCATCCCATTGTTCTCGGTTCTGGTGCTGATCCATTTTCCAGTCTTTTTCCATCTTATGTAGATATCTGAGTGTTTTCTGCAGTTCATCTTCAGTCTTACTGATTCTCTCTTCCGCTGCTGTCATCCTACTGTTGAGAGCCCCGATTTTGTTTTTCATTTCGTCTACTGAGTTTTTAAGCGATGATATTTCTATTTGCATGGTTCTCATTTCTGCTCTCATTTCCTCCCGTAGTTTGTTGACTGCCCTTTCAACTGCTTCGTTTATGTTCTCCTGTATTTTATTGGACATCTGCTCAAATTTTTTTGTTGAGCTCCTTAAACATCCTACCAATTTCTTCTCTAATTTCATTGTCAGAAAGATCATGCACATCTGTATTCTTTTTTTGAGTCTTCAGAACCGATTCCCTTCATCTGTTCTTCAAGCTGGGGATCTGCATTGTTTCCCCACGGTGTTGTGGTGTTCAGGGATAGATTCCTCTGGTGTACTGTTTCCCTTTTCTTGAGGGTATTATAATTCTTCAGGCAGCAAGATCAAAGAAGGAAATTGTATACAAAGGAGCATCCATTTGACTTTCAGCAGACTTCTCAGAAGACACCCTCCAAGCCCGAAGGCAGTGGTGGGATATAGTAAAAAAACTTAATGAAATTAATGCCTCAGCAAGAATTCTTTATCCAGCTAAACTCTCACTCATATTTGAAGGACATATATACAACTTCTTGGATAAACAACAGCTTAGGAACTTTGTAAAATCAAAACCAACCTTAAAAGAAGGACTGAAAGATCTACTATAAGACGAGACATAACCCAAAAGAACAACCAACCTATTCAGAAAGATGGCACAAAATCCCATGACAATAATCTCTCTCAATGCTAATGGTCTAAATGCACCAGTTAAGAGACACAGAGTGGCACAATGGATCAAAAAATTGAATCCGACATTCTGCTACCTTCAAGAAACACACCTGAACAATCGGAGTTAAGACAGGCTCAAAATAAAAGGCTGGAAAACAGTCCTTCATTCAAAAAGGCTGGGGTAGCCATACTGGTATCTGACAACATGGAATTCAGGCTGAAGAAGGTCATAAGGGACGGTGAAGGTCACTTCTTAATAGTCAAGGGATGCATATATCAGGAAGAAATCACGCTATTAAACATATATGCACCCAACGAGGGCCAGCAAAATACCTAAAACAACTACTAATAGACTTCAAAGAAGACATTGACAGCAACACAATTGTAGTTGGAGACTTCAACACTGCTCTATCAACCCTGGATAGATCAACAAGATTGAAACTTACCAAGGAAATTCTGGCCCTAAAAAGAAGAGATGGAAGAAAGAGGGCTGGTAGACATATACAGGGCATTTCTTCCCCAAAAGCTGAATACACTTTCTTCTCCAGTGCACATGGAACATACTCCAAAATAGATCACATGCTGAGCCATATATCATACCTCCATAAAATCAAGAAGATAGAAATTGTGCCAACTATTTTTTTCAGACCATGATGCACTGAAAATAGAAGTTAACTGTACACAAAACGGAGACCAATACCAAGTACCTGGAAACTAAACAGCTCACTGCTGAACAACCAGCAAGTCATAAAAGAAATCAAAGAGGAAATCCAAAGATTCCTGGAAAAAATGAGACTGAAGACACGAATTACCAGAACTTGTGGGATACAGCAAAAGCAGTATTAAGAGGCAAGTTCATATAAAAGAAGAAAAGGCCATCACAAACAGTCTGACCTCACAACCTAAGATCTTAGAGAGTGATCAACAAAAGGAGCCCAACCCAAGCAGAAAGAAAGAAATAATAAAACTTAGAGCAGAAATCAATGAGATGGAAGGTCAAAAAACAATCCAGAAGATCAATGAAACCAAAAGCTGGTTCTTTGAAAAAATAAACAAGATTGACAAACCACTTGCAAGACTTGTAAGAAAAGGAAAAGAGAAAACCCAAATAAAATAGAATCAGAAATGAAAACGGGGGCATCACAACAGAAACCACAGAAATTCAAAAGATCATCAGAGATTACTATGAGAGCCTGTACACCACAAAACAAGAGAACCTAGAAGAAAGGGACAAATTCCTGAATTCCTATAGCTTCCCAAGTCTGCAACAAGAAGATTTGGAATACCTCAGCAAACCTATCTCTATCGAGGAAATAGAATTGGTAATCAAAAGTCTCCCCCAAACACAAAAGCCCAGGTCCAGATGGATTCACCAGTGAATTCTACAAAATCTTTAAAGAGGATCTACTCCCAATCCTTTTTAAGCTCTTCCGGCAAATTGAAGAAACAGAAACACTCCCAAATAGCTTTTACGAGGCACATATCACCCTGATACCCAAAGCAGACAAAGATGTCACATAAAAGGAAAACTACAGACCAATCTCCCTGATGAATACAGATGCTAAGATCTTCAACAAAATACTAGCAAATAGAATCCAAAGAGTCATCAAAAAGATTATACACCATGACCAAGTGGGATTCATCCCGGGGAATGCAAGGATGGTTCAACATCCGCAAGTCAATCAACATAATACATCATATCAACAAAAAAAAAAATAAAAACCATATGATCATATCAATAGATGCAGAGAAGGCATTTGACAAGATTCAACACCCGTTCATGATGAAAGCTCTCCGTAAAATGGGGATTGAAGGAACCTTCCTCAAGATAATCCAGGCCATCTACTACAAGCCCACAGCGAGCATCATTCTCAATGGGGAAAAACTGAAAGCCTTCCCCTTAAGATCAGGGACAAGACAAGGCTGCCCACTCTCACCACTTCTATTCAATGTAGTACTGAAAGTACTTGCCATAGCAATCAGGGAAGAAAAAGACATTAAGGGCATCCAGATAGGAAGGGAAGAAGCCAAGTTATCACTATTTGCAGATGACATGATATTATACCTGGAAAACCTGAAACTCTCTACCAAGAGGCTCCTAGAAATAATACATTCCTATAGCAGAGTAGCAGGGTACAAAATCAATACTCAATAGTCAATGGCCTTCCTATATGCAAACAGCGAAAGAGAAGAAAGGGACATTAAAGAAACTATCCCATTCACAATTGCGCCGCAGAAAATCAAATACCTAGGAATCAGTTTGACAAAGAATGTAAAGAATCTCTACAAAGAAAACTATAAAACGTTACTTCAGGAAATAAAAGAAGACATGAGGAAATGGAGACATGTTCCCTGCTCATGGATCGGAAGGATTAACATGATCAAAATGGTAATACTCCCTAGAGCTTTATACAGATTCAATGTGGTCCCTATAAGGATACCCATGATGTTCTTCAAAGAAATTGAACAAACACTCCTGAAATTTGTATGGAATAATAAAACTCCACGAATAGCTAAAGCAATCCTTGGGAAAAAGAAGATGGGAGGTATCACTTTCCCCAACCTCAAGCTCTACTACAGAGCAGTTGTAATTAAGACAGTGTGGTATTGGTATAGAGACAGACCTGTAGACCTATGGAATAGAACTGAGTATCCTGAAACACATTCTCAAATATACAACCACTTAATCTTCGACAAAGGAGCAAAAAATATTAAGTGGAGCAAAGAAAGCCTCTTCAACAAATGGTGCTGGGAAAACTGGGCAGCTACATGTAAAAAAATGAACTTAGACCTCCTTCTAACGCCATGCACAAAAGTCAGATCAAAATGGATTCTAGATCTCAACATCAGACATGAATCTATAAGGTACATCGAAGAAAACATAGGAGAAACACTCTACGACATCGAAACGAAAAGTATCTTTAAAGACGACACACCACTGATCAAGCAAATGGAAGCAAAGATAAACAAATGTGATTATATAAAACTAAAAAGCTTCTGCACCTCAAAAGAACCGGTGACCAAGATACAAAGACAATCCACAGAGTGGGAAAGGATATTCACCCAATACCCATCTGATAAGTGGTTAATATCCAGGATATATCAGGCACTGGTAGCACTCCACAAGAAAAAAACAGCCAACCCCATCAAAAATGGGGAGAAGAAATGAACAGAAGCTTCCAAAAAGAAGAAATTCGAATGGCCAAAAGACATATGAAAAAGTGTTCTTCATCTTTAATCATCAGGGAGATGCAAATCAAAACAACAATGAGGTACCATCTCACACCACAGAGACTGGCACACATCCAAAACAGCAAGAACAACCGGTGCTGGCATGGATGTGGGTAAAAGGGACTCTGATCCACTGTTGGTGGGAGTGCCGACTGGTCCAGCCCTTTTGGAAAACAATATGGGCATTCCTCCGAAAACTAGATATTGAGCTCCCATTTGATCCAGCAATAGCACTCCTGGGAATATACCCTAGAGACCGAAAAACACATAGCAGAAACACTATCTGTACTTCTTTATTCATCTCTGCGCTATTCACTATAGCTAGAATCTGGAAACAACCTAAATGCCCGAGAACAGAGGACTGGCTAAAAGAAACTGTGGTTCATCTACACTATGGAATACTATGCGGCTGTCAGAAAAAAATGAAATTATGAAATTTACCTGCAAATGGATGGACATGGAGTCTATCATGCTGAGTGAAATTAGTCAGAAGGAAAAGGACAGATATAGAATGACTGCATTCATTAATCCGACATAAATAGATACCAGTGTTTTACTAAATGTGTGAAATGGTAATGGCAGATTAAAACTCACCATTGAATATACACAAAGAGACTTAAGTGATAAACTCAAAATATCTGCAGGGCTAGCCACAATGTGTAAAATAAGAGGGAGAGAGATGTAGAGACAGAGAGAGAGAGAGACAGAGAGAGAAAGAGAGGAAACTGGGGTACCTGCTATTAAGGCAGCATGGGGGGGGGCGGAGGGGGTGGGGGTACATTGATGGTGGAAATGGGGCACTGGTGGAGGGATGGGTGCTGGTATACTGTATTACCAAGAACCAATTATGAACACCTTTGTAATTGTATGTTTCATGGTGGTATAATAATTTTTTTTAAATTAAAAAAAATAAATCAATTTATCAAATATCATTCATTACTTTTATACTTTTGCATACTGATTCCATGTACTTCTTTGTGTAATATTATCTTAAAAATCAGATCACATTTTACTTTAACCTACATTTTTAAAAAGGTTTATTACTCAGTGCTTTGCATATGCAAGGAAATGTTCTGTGCTGGAGATTCAACAGTAACCAAAATAAGATAAAAATCCACATCCTAGGAGAGCCTACATTTTAGTTTAGAGAGACATAAGTATGATACAGAAGATTTTAGTGATATGGTTAAAAAGAAAAAAATAAAACAAAGGTAACAAAATATCTGGGTGGAATAAGATGCAATTTTAGAGAAAGTCACCTGCCATAAACTCACTAGAAAGGAAATTTGAAAGACTTTTAGTGGGGCACTGATAGTATGACTATCTGTGGGAAAGGCACTCCAGAGGGAAAAAATAAATACGCGATTGAGTGAAGTATAACTAGAATGTTCAAAAAAATGACAAAAACTGGCTTGTTTGCGTGAGCAGAGTGAGCAAGACAAGTAGGAAGAGATCAGAAAAGTGTAGTACGCAGACAGGGTCGATCATGAGGAGTGTGTAGGCCACAGAAAGGAATCTGACTTTTTAGTCTGTGATGGGAATCCGAGAGATTAAGAAATGGAACTTGAGAAACAAACCATGGCACACTGAATAGTCTGAATCACTGGCATTGGAACTGGTAGAAGTGTTGATTAATAATGTATTTTGAAGGTAGATCTGGCCTAATTATTATCTTGTAGATAATGGGGATATATTGAAATCTCCAAATAAATAAGGTACTGAAGAAATGCTCATAAATCCCAATACTAAAAGTCTTCCAGAAGAACTGTAACTTTGAAATCACAAGTTTGGGGCCACAGCGATAGTCCAGTGGGCATGGCATTTGCCTTGCACGCGGATGACCCAGCGTTTGATCCCTGGCATCCCATATGGTCTTCTGAGCACTACCAGGAGTAATTCCTGACCGAAGAGCCAGGGAGTAACCCCTGAACATCATGTGACCCCCACACCCCAAAAAAAAGCAAAATAAAAATAAAAGAGAAATCACTAGAATAAATGTGTAATTAATAAAACAAAACATTCTCATCATATATGTATGATAATTATCACTTATAATAATGTCTGTACCAGACTTTTTAAAGCAGTCACTTAAAACATATTCATATTTCCGGTACAAATGCCTGCATGCACATAAACACAGATTTAAGACATATATGCCAAAATGACAATGATAATGACAGTCCTAACTTATTGGTGGCGAGACCAATTGTATTCTTCTTTTGCATTTTCAAGTTATTGTCAAGAAAAGAGTATATACATATAAGTAAAATAAGATTCCTTTTACAATTAATGGGCTTTTAATTTATACATGAAAATCTAGTTCAAATCAAAGTCTCCATTTTGGGTTTGATCTAGTGTGGAAAGACTTTCCCTTACACACACATGGAAAGGAAGATAAAATGAGATAAGAGATTTTCAGGACAGGTGTACGGAATTATGCTCAGAAACTGAAAACAAAGTTGAAGATGTATATATAATCTTAACAACCCAGTGAATGACATAACATGTATAGAAATTAAAATTCAGAAAGTAGAAGAAAGTAAATGCCGAAGTATTCCTGAACAAGTCATGTGAAACCTGTGGATACTCCATGGAAGAGGGCTCTGTTATCTGCCAAGATTTCACTACTTTGTGAGTAATGAGTCTCCCTGGACACATGCTACCACATTTTCATAAACTCAAATATTCCACACTAAAATATTACTCGGTAAAATAAGCATATTGTATATATATAAAGAACCCAAGAGGTATAAAAACAATCTGAACAAAAAAATTAAATGGGCACTGCAAGGACTTGATTCTATTTCCCTTCTCTTCTGTAGTGGTCTAATTTTATTAAGTAAATACTAATAATTAGAGATTTGCAGGTAAAATCACTTAATTTATCAAGATGTCATTATTTTTGCTGCTTCATTATTAGCTTATATATAACAATAATTTACATATGAAATGCAACACTAATCACTAAAAGTTTTCTAGCACATATCTGAAGTATGTTTAAGATTTGCAAGTAATTTGCAAGTAATTTTTATATTTGAAAGAATAAGGAGAACTGTCTTTAACCCCAGAAAGATAAACAACTCACTTTATCTTCAAGACATCATGTGGCATATCAGGCAGATAGCTCCTGGGCAAGGAGAATTGCTGTGGGAATGAAATGATAAAGGACTGCTCTAAATATAGGTCATGAATAGACACAGCTCTCCAACCTCTCTAATAAAGAGCCTAATTATCCCTGGTTTTTAGGTGTCTCACATATCCAATGAATCATACAGTTTAGTTAATTATGCCATGCCACCATCAAAGATAACACCTGAATTCAACTCACAGCTCTCTTAGGCTTTTAGTATCTAAAATATTTTCTGCCAATAATACTGGAGTTTTGGTTTTGATATCATGTACAGCTACTTTTTTTTCACAGTGGATCAAAGAACATTAAGAATAAAGTGTTACCTTAAAATCAATAAAGCTGTGTCACTCAACAAAAGAAAATACATGGCATTCTTTCCTGGAAAGAAAAGACCCTGTCTTCATCTCTTTAGTTCTCCAAGAGCACTTCTGTGATGAGTAAATCTTAATATCATTATTCATTGTCTTACAAAGAATTGTCTTATCTATATTCATTGTTTTACTTTGGGCCAACCCCAACAGTGTTCAGACTTACTCCTGGCTCTATACTCAGAGATCACTCCTGCCAGGCTCAGAGGACCATATGGAGTACTGAGATCAAATATGGGTAGGTCTCATGCAAAGTAATTGTCCTATTTTATATACTATTATCTTCTCTGGCCCTTATCATTTTTTTTGTTTTGCTTTGTTTTTTTTTAAGTAATAATATTCAATGGGGTGAGGGGGAATGTAAGGCTTTGGTGAATAAGAAACCAATTCAGATTGAAATACCAGTTGAAATTCAGGTTTGAAATACCAACATTTCAAAAACACTTTATAAAGAGGTCTTTTTTATGTTTCTCAATCACCTCAATCAGAACATCTGAATATTCTAATAATAACCCAAGGAAATAGATTTATTATAGAAATAGAAAAAAAGGATACAACTTAATTAGCTTAAGACAAAGAGAAGGAAGAAGTCTCTGAATAGGGAACAACTTCTCAAAATACCACTCCCTGTGCTCAGCTCTTTCAAAAGCAAGTAGGCTAGTGCTTTTCATTTTTCATTTTGAACAGAAAAACCACCAAAAAGTGTGCATTTACAAGTGGTCCCATTGGTTAGTTCATTATTCTCTTACCAGAACAGGAAGAGAAAATATATATCCCTCAATAGACTTTTTTAGACACAAATATAACTGAACTTTATTAAGCATTAAATAGAAAATGGACTAACAACAGAGCCTTAGCTTTCCTTTTAAAAGATCCTTTGTCCAAAGGAAAATTTCTCAGGTTTCTCAGTGTCATCATTCCACCAAAAACACCTGGCCCTTAAATGTTATGGTGCCTTTGCCACAGCAAAGATAAAGAGTAACAAAGGCTGGTCAGAGAAGGTTTACAGAAGGAGGAAGACTTGCAAAAGTGAGCAGGATTACTCACCTAGGGAAACACAACAGTTTCGTATGAAGATTTTGCAGCTCCAAGAGTTCTAAACACCATTCACCACAGCTATTATCCACTATGCCAACTCAACACAGAGCTGAAAATACCAAATGAGTGTCCTACAAGTATCCTATAAGGCATAGAAAGCAAATTTTGGGTTTGGTGGCAGCTCTTCTATGACACAAGGATGACACAATTAGCTCCACATGCCTCTCCCTGCCTCCCACACAGCTTATGACAGTGGACTGACAGATGTGGTAGTTACTTAGCAATACTTTGTGGTTATCTCACCCACATCTTTCAGAGAGACAGACAATGCTAGTGCCATCATTCCAGAGAACCTTTCCCTGTCTCCTACATACAGTTCAACTACACATCATAATTTACATTATTACATGGAGGAAGAAAATACTGGTTCACGTTAGCAGAAAATACTCATCCCATGGGTCTTTTAAGGATACTTCTGCTGATCCCTTTGTCCTCTGGATGAATCCTAAACAAAAATCAGTCTGCAGTGTTTCAAGAAACTATTTCCAGGCAATGAATCACAGAGCTTAATAAAAACTACCTACTGCTGGGACTCTTCCAATATAGTAAGCCCCATGTCTCAATCACTTGTGTGTGTGTGTGTGTCTCTGTCTGTCTTTCTGTGTCTGTATTTGTGTGTATCTTGGGGGGCAGTCTATGATGAGGGGTATGGGCCAAAATGTATCAAAACACTAGAGCAAATGCATTGTTCTGAGGCAGAGGTGGGTGGATTTATTTTGCTAATAATAAATGATCCCTAGTTGGTCTGCAATGTTAGAGTAGATATGGACTCTGATTAATAGCTCTTTTACCTTCATTCACAGTATTCAGAGAAAATGTTAATGTGTACTTTGTACAAGCAAATGTCATAGTCCAGGAACCATTATGAAACCTTTAGAAGCATTAGTGGCACATTTAATCTTCATCAAACCCTAACAAAGAGAATATTAATATAATCTACTTGACACATTTGGAAAGTGAGTAGTATGGTAGACTTTAAACAAATATCCAGGCAGAATAACTTCAAATACTATAGTGTGAACAATTGCTCAGTGGTGCTAGTTATGAAATAACAGAGTCAAAAACAGAACTAGATAAGAGGAAGGATACTGGGTGCAGGCTTTCT
This sequence comes from Cryptotis parvus, assembly GCA_021461705.1. Classification (NCBI taxonomy): domain Eukaryota; kingdom Metazoa; phylum Chordata; class Mammalia; order Eulipotyphla; family Soricidae; genus Cryptotis; species Cryptotis parvus. The sequence continues at coordinate 79,539 of JAJIBD010022177.1, forward strand.
GGGCGACAACAAGATAGCAGATGACAATTAGTTATGCCTGGGTGACTCTACTGTAATGAATACAGATGAAATTATCTGAGGGTTTCAAAAGATTATGCTTGCTTCTAACAGGAATAAAACTATTCTCAGAAAAATCACAAAAAGAAGGTAGAGTAGTAAGAGATTTCTACACCAAATTGTACCACCAGGACACAATACAACAAGTTAGCAGAATTAACTTAAATGCATCAACTCAAAATGGTTTTCTGATCTCCTTTGTTGCATCAGAACCCACTCTACATATAAGAGCAATACTCAAGATCAACAGAGCAGTGAGAAAGAGTTGATGCTTTAAAACCACGAACTAGATATAGAAGCAAATGAGAAGACTGTACTTCAAACATTTAGAACTCATGATGGAAGAAGGATCTCCAAGCCACACACAATGAGACACAAGTCAGCTAACTGAGGATTATCCTACAATCAGAGCTTCTTGGTTCTAAACGGTGGCATCTTATATAACATCTCTGTGTGTGGATTCCCATTCAATACCACATAGTTACAAAGTTCACCTGCACTGTCACAACCCTCAGTGGTGCAGAATCTGCTCAAATTAAAGATTATTTTTTATTTATTTATTTATTTATTTATTTATTTATTTATTTATTTTTTTTGCAGTTTGAAAAGGCTTTACTTATCACAGGTTCGGGCATACAAGTCAGCAGTAGAAAAAAACCCTATGCTTAGGATTCCCGGCTAAAACCCCAGCCACATGTAGGCCAAGATGGCGGCCACCACGTGTTAAGGCCCTGCAAAGAGGAGATAAAGACAAGACTCCCAAGAAAGGTGCGAGCTCACAAAGAGAGAGCCCAAAAGGAGAGAGCGAGAGAGGAAGTAGGCTAGTTTTATACTCCTGCAAATCAGACCTCTCTTCCCTTTTATTATGGGAAGCAGGAAGGGTCAAATGCCCTCAGGTAATTTCTCCCAGCACCTCACCTAGGCCCTATTATATGCTAATGTTTTGAGCCAAGATTTGCCTGGAAATGCCTTTATAGGGTAGAGAAGGGGGTTTCTGAGATGGCATGTCTCTGTACCAAAGACTAATACTAATGCCAGTTAAATATTTCTTCAAGCCTTCACAAGAGTCTCGTCTACTTCATGGTAGTTTTGTATTTTGATTATTTTAAAACTATTTAAATTTGGACAGGAAAAGGAGCCTCTGACACTTTGGTACTAAAAGATGAGGTAAACATATACATCTTAAGAGTCAATAGTGCTGTTTATGCATGTCCCAAACCATAATGATTAGATTTTTTAAATGATTTTGCTAAGGAGGCAGTGTGAAAGGAACATTGGTGAAGGTACCTGACACTGGTAGCAGGTTTGAGTTGGAACATTGAAAGCCTAACTCTATTAACAGCACTATAGATCATGGTATTTAATTTTTAACTTGAAAATGTGAAGAAAAAAGTAATTTGAATACATTTATTTAGTATTTTTTATAACTTTTCACGCTGCCCCTCGAGGTGTTCTGCACTGAGGTGTTGCAGGTGTGGCTGCAGTACCCGGCTGCATTAACAGGTGGCAGACAGGAGACAGGCTTGGCTACACCCAGGGCTCTGCCCAGTGAGCCCTGGTTGGTTGATGGTCTGACATAGAAAAAGACTGGGCCCCCTGGGATGAGCCCAGAGCCACTGCAGAGCCTGGCAAGCTACCCGTGGTGTATTCAATATCACAAAAACAGTAACAATGCACCTCATACCCAATGAATGGAAACGTTATTGGTGCTCGATCAAACAAATCAATGATCAATGGGAAGACAAGTGATAACTTTTCACTTTTTATATACACAAGGTTCTAAATTTCGCCTTACCTGTAATAAAACAAAAAAAAGTTCCCATAGGGACTTAAGTGAAAAAAATAGGGGGATGTCTTTTACAGAAAATTATTATTTTAAGACATTACTTAATTTTTTGAGGGGGACATACTCAGTGATTCTAAGGATTTTCACCTGGTTCTGTCTTCTGGGATCTTCTTGGCAGTCTTGGGGAACCATATAACACACTGGTAATCAAACCAGGTCTGCCACAGCAAGGCATGCACCCTACTCACTGTCCTATTCCCCTTTTCTTGAGGGGTGGGCTTTAAATTTGCATGATGTTGCTAAAATACATACTTGCTAATATTGTCAATTTTTAGGAAAGGCCTTACTCTGGAAAATGAGCGCTTTGGTTAGAGAATGCAACTTGCCATGCAAGCAGCTAGCCCATGTTCCATCTTTGGCACCACACACAGTCTGCAGAGCCCCTCCAGATGTGGTTCCTGAGCAGAGCCAGGTACAAGTCCTGAGCACTGCCAGTGTGGCCCCCTAAAAATCTAAACAAAACTAAACTAAACAACAAAAACTAAAAAAAAAAAACTAAACAAACAAAAAAAAACTAGGCACCTTTGGGACTCCCTTTTACCAGCATAGGCGAAACCACAAGATTTTCACTTGAGCAGAGCCCATAAATAATGCTATTAACTTTTAAAAGTTGATAACATTCAGTTTCTAAGTTGTTTTTAGAAGACTGATATAGTTGTTAATAAAAAACATCAGAAATAAGGGTTCTAAAGAACTATTACTAACTGCTCTAGATTGAGAAGTTTCAGCACGAGATCACAATAACCATAACTAGACCCTGAGCAAGGTAGTCGGTTTTCACTGCATATTTTCTCTTTGTAGAATAAAACTAAGAGAGGCATTAGATCAGTAAATGCCTTTTCCTTGGAAAGACAGTGTAGGTAATTCTCACTGTGTAACTTTCTTTCTAATAATAACTATGAGATTCAACTTTAAACCTCTATCTTCTTTTTTCCTCCAATCAAAGAAACACAAAAGTACACTGAGAAGTGGGAAAGAATGCAAGGCACAACGATCCTTGCTGATGATCTGCTTACAGGAAATAATATAAAAAGCAAGGTATATTCAAGTGCGTAAAATTACTTGGTGATAATGTTGATTGCTAAAGATATTAATGACCGCTGCCATTTTCTGTGCACTTGATTAATGCAGGTTCTCCATTAGCATTATCACAAATGATTCTATTAACACTTCTAGGTATTCATATTACAACTATTTCACAAAGGACAGAGGGAAGCTTTTTTTGCCTAAGATAATGTTCAGAGTGATAGCTAAAAAGACAAGTCTCCTGATTTAAAAGAGAAAATTAAATGTTTCTTAGCATCACACAGGGCAAGGTTCAGCAATTTATGGGACTGCTAAATTTACTTTGAAAAAACTTGGATCATAGCTGTAAGAACTATCAATTTATAGAAATCAGTGATTTTCAATTCCCAGATTTTCAATTCACAGATATTAAATGATTAAAAAAACATTAATGTAGATTATTCATAATTATATGAGAGCTATATCTCCCCATGGAAAAACTACAAGTGTTCTGGTAATTATTCTACAATGAAAGTTTTTAAAAGGTCCTTTCTACCTCAATCTCTAAGAATTCTAAAGATATCAGGTTTTTTTTCAGGTTGATCTCTTCCCTATTCTTTTTAATACATTGCAAAATCTTTTGAGGCAGCAAAGCTTCTATCTTCCATCATAAACCTGAAAACTATCAATAATTTCCAGAGATCTGTTCTCTCTTCAATTCCAGGCATCATGTGTAAACAACTTATTGTATATTTATCTCATCTTGGATATCTTTGAAAATGATTCTCCTTCAGTCCAACATCCGTTTAGCTCTTACTGCTGTTACTTTTAATTCAAAACATATTGAGGCTGTATCAATTTCACTGATAAGATACTGAGTTGACAAGACTTAAAACAGAACACACTGCAGCATTTGCTTGTAATTTCAAACAAAATCTCAACTTCAATTTGAACAGAATACTTTTTTTCTCATGGAAAAATTAGATTTATTACTAGATATGTGAAAAACACAAAAATCTGTGAGGCAAACAGTTCAATAGTAGAACTTCACAACAGAATATTTTAATCAGAGGGAAACTAAAGCAGTCAATTCCAGAACAATCTAGCCCACAGAGCATTTACTCAGGGTATAAAGAAAATGATGTCATTACAAGACTGAGATCAGAAACAGCCTTTCCATAGAAAACTGGCACAATGACCAGTTCATTCCAAATCAGTGAGAAAGCACTACTCAAATCTTAAAAATGCACAGCCATGAAGACTCGATACAGACCAGTTTACAAACTAGCCCAGATTTTCTAAAAGTCTGATTATTTAAATACAATAATTTGTTACAACATTTTTTGTATTTTATTATTTTTTCTTTCTTTTATTTTTTAATTGAATCACTATGAGATACACAGTACAAAGTTATTCATGATTGGGTTTCAGTCATAAAATGTTCCATCACCAATCCCTTCACCAGTGTACATTTCCAACCACCAATGTCCCCAGTTTCCCTCATGCTCCCTCCCTCCAGCCTGCCTCTATGGTAGGCACTTTTTAACTCTCTCATACTCTCTCTCTCTTTCCTATTAAATACAATAAAATTTTAACTTGAGAATATACTTGTTCTAAATAAAACAAAAATGGAGAACAAGTTGTCAAGGCACAGAGAGCCAGAGAAATTGTCAATATCCTGCTATAGGATACGTGTCCCTGGCCTTTGGCACTGCAACAACCCACTGGCATGGTTCTGTTTGTGGTCCCAGATTGCATAAACAGGGCTGCAACTTCCTTATTTCCTCAGGGAGAAAGGACAGGATTCAGAAGACAGACTAGAATCACATAAACACAGGCTAATGGCATCACAGAGGGGGCATCTAGAGCTTTTAACTCCTCTCATCCTCCCTGCTGTCCATAGTGAAGTTTCATAGGTCTCAGTACAACTTGAATTAGACGTTTCCATTAATAACACACTGTAAACTTTGGTTCAACACAGAATCATTATCTTTGCCATCTGGTAACTTAAAGTTCTGACATTGTGATTCATTTGATAGTGTTCTTCTGACTCTATCTGTTCCTGATTTGTGTTCTTTCATTAGTTCCTCATAGGATTAGGTGAATTACTGCCCCAAATCAGAATTGCTGAGTTTATGCAAAACACATGCAGTAAAACCAAAGCTATCCCAAAAATATACAAAAAAATTACATGTGATCATTATAAGGGATACCTAGAAATGTGGGCTTTTCAAAAACTGGCTTATTTTTTATTTTTTGCAAATATAGATATAAAAGCAGTTTGAAGAAATAGCAAGGTTGACTTATTTTGTAATTTGTTATTTCTTTTTAAAAAATTGTATTCTTCATGGAGAGTAAAAGCTTGATTCGGTGGTATTTTTGGTACTTGTAAACGAAACAGTTGAATGTTTCTAAACATAAATTCTTCTTGGTTGAAACCACGTGGTGGAAACACCTTGAGATATTATAAGTAAGTTGTTGATTGAAAATTTCACTGTAGAAGTTTTTGATCCATCGATGAATTTAACTCTAATTATTGTATAATGCCTAAGTTTGGGGTCCTGTTTTAAGAATCAACACAGAAAGTGGAGCTTGGTTCTTGAACAGTGTTCCAGAAGAAGTGCTAACATTTGTTGGCTTTAAGGTCTACTATTTTTATCTAATAGATTTAATATTTAAATCTAACATTAAAGCTACATCATTTCTATGGCATAAAGCCTAGAAGGATGAAAACTGTAGATTAGAATATTAATATTAATAAATCTTAGCATGGTTATGTACAATAGAGAAGGGAAATTTTTACAGCTATATGTTTTCCCTTCATGGTGTTGCACTTAAAAATATATTTCTGTACTACAACTTAGGCTTCAGTAAAGGTTTGCTCAATTCATTATCAGAAAATAAAGAAAGAAAAGCTCAAATGAATCAGTACCTTATCTAACATGAGCTAGAAGCTTAACATGAGAAAACATCAAAATTATTTTAAGTTATCATATAAATTAATTATATCTTATTGAACAATAACAGAGATAACTAAGTGCAACTGCAAATATTTTCTGTCAGTACTCTTTACTTAGTTGTCTGAGCCTTATCAAAAAGTTTTATTTAACTGAGGAACATACAGTCTTTCACATATATATATATATTAAAATTTTAACTTTATTAATGTAACATTTTTTAAATATTAAATAGATTTCAGGAGTGAAATGGGGAGGAAAATATTAAATTGTTCTCAAACTCCTATTCTGATGCCTGAGCCCTCATCAAAAGCAGAGACTATCTTTTTGTGTGTGTATGTGTGAAGCAAACAGATTTTATTTGGAGGTTTTTAGGGAGGGGAAGGAAGAAAGAACAGAGAGCGAGAATATGAGACAAGAGAGAAAGAGAGAGATGCAATTAGGGAGGGAAGGAAGTAGAACAGAGAGCAAGAATGAGAGAAAGAAATGCACTTAGGGAGGGAAGGAAGGAGAACAGAGAGGGAGAACGAGAGAGAGATAGAGAGAGATGCACTCAAGAGAGAATTGGGCTTCTTCAAAGGCGGAGAGAGCCGAAATACACATCCCAACATTAGATATGAAAACCTCAAAGTACACATCTCAAGAGCGGAGATGCACGAGACATGTGCTTGGCCATGTGGGCTCAAGCAGCAGATGGGTTCAGGCAGCACATGTGCACCTAGGAGAGACTGTCTTCAGATTTGTAGTATGAAGTTCATGTCACCACAGTGTTCTAAATTGGTATTACTTTTGGTCAGTGCACTAATTTGGGAATTTCTGTAATAAGGTGCTAGTATTCTGAGTCACCTGAAGCACTTCTAAAGAATAGTGACTTTTCTCTTTAGTGACTGCTGAGTTTCAGATTGGCGAGTACCACTGAGAGTGGCTCCTACATCCCCTGAACACTGATTGAAAGGCAATAATATATATATATATATATATAGCCTATATATATCACTGTATCACTGTCTTCCCATTGTTCAATACCAAGAAGTGGAATTGCAGGGTCATAAGACAGTTCTATTATTACTTTATGAAAAATCTCCATACTGTTTTCCATAGGGTTGAACCAGATAACATTCTTACTAGCAGTGGATGAGAGTTTATTTTTTACCACATTCTTCCCAACATAGATTTTTTTTCTGCTTAAATCTTTTTAAATCTGTGCCATTCTTTTTTGATGTGAGATGATACCTCATCATCACCTTGATTCGATTTTCTTGAAAATTATTGATAATCACTTTTTCATTTGCTTATTTACTACCCATTTATTTTCTTTGGATCTATTCGTTCATCAGAGTGCAGATATCTTTTTGAACTAAAATATTTTATTATAGCTTAAATGGTATCACTGTATCACTGTCTTCCCGTTGTTCATCGATTTGCCTCGAGTGGGCACCAGTAACATCCCAATAAGTTCTGTCACAAGCAAGTGTAACCCAAGGGCATCTGCTTGCTCCAGGGACAGGAAAAGCCCGAAACCATTCTTCAGGTCATGGAACTGAGGTCCATAATTGTTACTAGTTTTTGGCATAACAAGTAAATAAAACACGGGTAGCTTGCCAGGCTTTGCCATGTAGGTGGTATAGTCTTAGTAAAAGGCTCTCATTTCAGTATTTACTGATGAAACTTAAAGGGAGCTCTGAGGAACTATGGAGTCTGGATGTTGAGAATGACTGACTGCATGATGTGTGGTTTGCTCTGGCTTCTTGCTAGGCTTACTGGTATCAGTTAGAACCTGTCTAGAACTGTATACAATGTATAGATGTGAAATATCTTGGGAAGGACCTTATTCTAAAATCAGCATTCTCTACAAATGAAAAAAACAGACATACTTACTCACTGTTCAAATTACAGGCTAATAAATCTAATCTTTGGACATTTTGCCAAGATAGAATCTGCTCTGGCTGATTTTGCTGGGACAGAAGAAATCTAGGATAAAAAGACCCACTTGTACTTGATCAATCCTGAACTCCTATTTTTCAAAATGTGCACTATTGTCTGTATAATTTAGAAACTGAATGAGGAAAAATAAAATGCCTGTCAGAATGTTTAAAGAGTTTCTGTTAATAGAAGTTGAAAGCATTCAAAAACATCGTAAATATATATATTTATATATAGATATATATGTATATACATACATACATACATATATATCTCAAATTACTATTACGTTGTATATAGTTAATTTATATTGATATGTTTTAAAATGTCCATGTCCACCTGTCCTGGCTCAGCTTGCAGCCCTAGAGCAAAGCGGGGCTTGCGTGCTCCCCCAGGTTGCCAGCCCAGCTGCGGCTCAGGTCACAGGGTGAGACAGCCTGCTCGGCCCCCGCAGGTCTCGCCATGGCACCGCCATAGACCCAGCAATACCACTCCTGAGTATATAACCTGGAGGCCCTAAACACAGCAGAAACATCATCTGCACTTCTATGTTTATTGCAGCACGATTTACAGTCAGAATGTGGAAACAATCTGAGTGCCTGAGAACAGATGACTGGATAAAGAAACTATGGTACATCTACACAATGGAATACTATTAAGTTGTTAGGAAAAAATGAAGTTATAAAATTTGCCTATATAGGAATGGACATGGAGAGTATCATGCCGAATGAAATTAGAAGGAAAAGTACAGATATAGAATGACTGCATTCATTTGCAGGATATAAAAAAAATCACTTGATCACTTGATCACTTGAATCCGTTATTCATCGATTTGCTCGAGCGGGCGCCAGTAACATTTCCATTGGACCCTATCACGTGCCAATGTAGCTCAATGGCATCTAGTTGATTCAGGAATATGAAGAGCCTCAAACCGTTCCTTCAGGGTAATTACCTTTACCTCCAAGTAAATGGTAATAGTAATTACCATTTACCTCCAAATTACCATAAAAAATGTACGATATTAATACTAGATGTTAGGATCAGGTCCTTCCCAGGATCTTTCACATTCATACACTGTTTACATACTAGGCAGGTTCCAGTTGTGACCCGTCATCCCAGTGAGCCTAAGAGGAAGCCAGAGCAACTCTCAAAAGAGAGCCCAAAGACAGCCCAAAAGAGCCGGAGGGCTCTCTTTTGGGGGCTTGCACTCTTCTTGGGAGTCTTGTCTTTGTCTCCTCTTTACAGGGCCTTTACACGTGGTGGCCACCATCTTGGCCTACATGTGGCTGGGGTTCTAGCCAGGAATCCTAAGCACAGGGTTTTTCCTATTGCTGATTTGTATGCCTGAACCTGTGACAAGTAAAGCCTTTTAAAACTGCATCAGATTCCTGAGTCTTCATCATTCCCGCTGGCTTCAGAGGTAAAAGGGAACTAGCTTCCCAGCACTGTAGGGGACCCTGCCGGCATTCCCGACAGTATACATATATCACATATATTTATAAATTATAATATATATACATATTTTCTTTTAAAGAAGTGAAGTTACTTTCAGAGGATGCCAGTGTGAAATCATAATGCTCACCAAGCAAGAAGCCATAAAGGGAATAGTAAGGCAGAAAAAATGAGGTTCACAGACCGGCAGTTTGTTACCTTAAAAAATGGTAATTAGGGGCCAGAGCAATAGTCCTGTTGGTAGGGTGTTTGCCTTGCACCCAGCTGATCAAGATTCAATTCCCTGGCATCCCATAAGGTCCCTGAGCACCACCAGGAGTAATTCCTGAGTGCAGAGCCAGGAATAAGACCTGAGCATAGCTGGGTGTGACACCAAAAAAGCAAAAAAAAAAAAAAAAAAAAAAGTGTAATTAGGGTCATAAGGATAGTACAGCATGAAGTACACTTTCCTTTGCATTCAACAGATCCAGGTTTGATCTCTAGTACTCCATACAGTTACCCAAACCCCCAGGAGTAAGGACAAAGCCAAGAATAAGCCCTAAGCACAGCTGGGTGTACCTCGTCCTCCCCACAGAAAGGGGAAAAAAAGGAAGTGAGGGCAGAGATATAGTATGTGGGTAAGGGACTTGTTCTACCTGCTCCTGAAATGGATTCTATGATTCTATCTAGCACTGCACATGGTCCGCTGAGCCCACCAAACATGATCCTTGAGTGTAGAGTCAAGGGTAAGTCCTGAATCCAGCTGGATATAAGCAAAAATTAACTTTTTTTCCAAATGGTAATTGTCCTACTCTGGTTGTTTCATGTGGACCTTTTCTCAGTCCTCCCATTTCAAAGCTTCAGAGAGTAGTCAGCTATTGCAGTTTCCATGGTGAACTCAAATTCACAGCCAAGGAGCTATCATCATCTTCCAAAGGTCAAAAACTGGAGTGTGGGCTTGCTTTTCAAGCCGGTGCTCTTCCTCAAATATGTATCTCATATGCTTGTCTCTATGTTTCCTGGCTTGCTGTCGGGGGAGCCGCTGGGGTTCCCAACAGTATCAGGACAGAAGTTCTCTTCTACCTCCGAGGCCGGCAGCGAGAGGGGGGAGAGGGAGGAGGGGCGGGGAATGGATAAAAACTCAGGAGTCTGACGCAGTTCCAAAAAAAGGCTTTTAAGGGTACAAAAGCGCTACCACTGCAATCCAATATAATGAAAGAACTCTAGCTCTGGTCAGAACTTAGACCATACAAGAGAGCCCAAGTCTCCCACCAAAGAGAATCCTACCAGAAAGGAGTCCCACTAAAGAGAGTCCTACCAGAGAGGAGACCTACCCCAAAAAAGGGGGGTGAGTGCCTCAAGTCAGCCCCCTTATATACACCAAAGTAATCCTAACTGTTGACAGGGAGGGTCCTGTCAATAAAGAACCCTAAACAGCTTCTAGATAGAAGAGAGTAGAAGGGTGGTGCCACAACCTATTACAGGTATAAACAAAGGATTAAGCCAAGGACCAATCCCTTCTTCCAAGATTATTCTTATGCAAAACACTGGAGAGAAAAAGGGGACTAATATAAAGTAATATATCTTAATTTCATGGGCTTCATGTAATCTAGATGGTACCCACAAGGTCCTTCTTATTTATTATCTGCTCCAAGGTGATTCTGACTATCCTGTTCTCTGTATACTAAAAGGGTCACACTCGCCTGGGTGAGGACAAACTAGTATGATCTTTCCTATAATCTTAAATGATAGTCTCAACGTAGCCAGGGTGGCAGTCTCCTGGTAAATTCTAACTGTCCCACACTGGGTGCAGTGGGTATAAAGAGGAGCTTTGCTCTATCTACATAATATAGAAGTCTTAGTAAATGAATAATAAGTCTGAAGTTATTCAGAGTCAAGGTGACTTCTGTAACTGCCACACACCTCTATTAGTTTACATAGAAGAGAGATCTCATTAGAATGAACCTTGGTTTAAGAATAATGTAAATAGATTAAGCTGTGAGCAAAGCTCCCAAGCTATCTAAGCCTGTCATCCAACAGCTTGCTTATTTCCTCTCTGGAGAGGTCTGTGTTCTCTCTTGAATACTTATATCTCTCTTTCTCTCCCTCACATTTTTTTCTAAAAATGTGTCGATGAAAATGACCTTGTTTAAAATAAAAATGCAAAGCCAGGGAAGGGGCTGGTAAAAAAAATGCAAAGCCAGAGTCATATTATGTCATTCACTGTGATTTACTCATCAATCCCTTCTAAATCTATAGGTTATATCTCCACCTCCAATCCTGAAGTAGTACTTTTTATACCTTAACTTATAATAGGCATTGATCTACTTGTTATATAGTTTACACAAGGTAAACACTATAGACTTCCCTTAAGAATTGGCAAGTGTCAAATGATCAACAGATTCAATTACTTGTGACAGAAATAACAGTCCTATGCTTGAGCAAATCAGATAATCACACCAAAGTCTTTGTTTCTCTAACGAAATATGCTCTGAAGGCATGTTGTCTGGAATTCTTTACATGGTCTGTTTGAAATAGAAAGACTTTTTTTTTTTTTTTGCTTTTTTGGGTCACACCTGGAAATGCTCAGGGGTTACTCCTGGCTCTGCACTCAGGAATTACTCCTGGCGATGCTCGGGGACCATATGGGGATGCCATGATCGAACCTGGGCCAGCATGGCGCCGCGCGTCCAAGGCAAATGCCCTACCCGCTGGACTATCACTCCGGCCCCAGAAAGACATTTTCATTGGTCTCTAATAGGTGGCCCAGTTGCAATGAATGAAACAATGAGGGACTTAAACAATTTCTAGCAGCCAGCGACCATTTTCCAAAACTTTGGCCAATGCTGAGACTTCTGATTGAAATAAAACGGTAGAAATAAAACTGCTTCCTTGCTTTTCTTTCACTAGCAAAATACAGAAGAAATAAAAACATTTTCCTATCATCCCGTCAGCTACAAATGCAGCTATATCCTTGGGAAAGCTCCTCTGTTTAAGAGTTAGATTAGAAATTTAGAAAACCACGATGAATGATTAGTACTCAGAACTGAACCACAGCAATGAAAACATTTCTCACACATCTGAGCAGAAAAGTCTTGCTTGTCACAAACAGAATATTCATTGTTTGAAAAAAATATTCATTCTCCATTTCCTCTTATGGTGGTCTCTCCGCTTCAGTCACCAGCTCTCCCTCCGTTCAGGTACAGTTCCCAAAACAATAGATCTAAGACTAAAAAGCCCGGACTGATCAAAGATGCAGAACAAACTCATCAAGATCAAGTTGCACAATGTAGTACTCAACCATTACACAATTAATCTCAAGAGATTTTCATTTTAACATATTATGTCTTAAAAATCAACAGTTTTCCTCAGAGATTGATGTTTAGCCCAATTAATCACTTATGTCAAATTTAAATTGAACAAAATTGAACAAAAAGATGACAGATATGAACGTAAAGACAGAAAAGGGGAGATGGTTACATCTATATCACACCTGCTGAAAGGAGTCTTAATCTAATTCCTTCATTCTGCAGATGAATAAACTCAACTATCCAAAGGAAGTGAATCTTCAGAGTTCTCACAATGAGGACAAGAGTTGGGATGAATAAATTCTCAGGATTCAGTTTTCCCTCCGATATGTCGGGCTCCAATAAAAGAGAAAGCTAAAAACACAAAAGGGAGCTTTGTTTTTTATACAGTTGAGCCCTCTCCCTTTTGAAGACACATTGCAGATGTGTCTACAATGCAGGGAGCCTTCCAGAATAGAACAAACAAACAGCATTCACAAAGAGGTATGATAAATTCCAATGGCATCAAATACTAGGCTTTCACCAAAGCATAAACATATAATAACCCAAAAATACCTAAACTGTATTTAAAATAATCCATTACAATATCTCTTAAACATCCATAGAGCATTTTGCCATCTAATAACTTTCACAGACATTCTACTTTAGCCTATTGTCCAACTGTTTTATGTTCCAGGTAAAGAAATTGAGGACCAAAGAAGTCTTGCATAGTCTCAAGAATCTTCTAATCTTCTAACTCTGGTTCAGTGTTCCTCCTCCTACATTAACCTCCACCCAGTGCTGTTAATGACAAAAAGCCAAGCATAACAACCAAAGTGCTGACTGAACCACACCCACAGACCAGCTAAACAATGACTAAAATTAATGCTAGAACCCAACATGGGCTCTGCCTTTCAAAACTTCAGGGCTGAGCATTTTCTATAAAAATTGGGATCCAGATGGCTCCTAAGAGAACCCCTACAAACTACGTCTTGATTACGTGAACACAGCAGGTTAACTGAAACAAAACCTGTCAAGAGCACTCAGACCCCTGGTAACACAATCCAGCTATACAGACAACTCCTGCATAGAACTCTGAACGTTCCAAACCCTGTGCTTTTTAGGTGAAGAGAGCACCACAGACAGAGGGCTGACAAATCTCAAAACTTCCCAGCCCTCATTTGTACTTCTGTAGCAGCTCAAAATTGGAACCCCAAATCACACATAAACCACGCCTTGCAAAGACACAATGGAAACTGTTAAGAGGTGCCAAACAGAGAAACAGAACTCTGGTTTAGAAAGAACCTTGATAGAAGATGAAGTGGGGAAAAATTATTTTAATTTTGGAGGGACAGGGCCACACTTCAGTGTGTGATGCCAGAAATTGAACTATAAAAACATGTGCTCCAGTCCTTTAAGCCCTCTCCCTGGCCTAAGGCAATTGCTACAAGGAAAAAAAAAAACTTCAGAAACACTGAATTAGATAAGACATGTTCACATGGTATGACAGGGATAAAGTCAAATTATATGAAAATATGAAAATGCACTTTCACATTAAAAGAAGGAATGGCGGGAATTGCGAAAAGCAAAATAATTCTTTAGCACTTACCTCTGTAAAATATATTTTCATATATTTTATCTCAATTTTAAAAAAACTATGGAAAAGATATTATCTACAAGTTATGTTCCAGGAAATGGAAGCTAAGCCACTTCCACATACAGCAGAGCAACAACACACAAAGCATGAAGATGGATGGAGAAACGCAAGAAGCACAGATAAACCTCTGATGAACAGGCATTACTTCAGATAACTGATATCTAAAACTACATAAACAACATGGAAATTACTAGTTCTGACAGTCATTTCCATTTTTATTTCTAGCATGGATTACTATACACCACTCTCTCCATAACCAAAGATAATGGCCCTGATATACTGTAGATCTGAATAAAAGAAAATTTTCACAACATTTTCAGGATTTTTAACAATGTACCCATCTTTCAGTGCTCCTTATAACACATGGCTACAACTGAGAAGTGCCTTGCAGATGGGATAAGGAGAGAGCTACGGAGACATTTCAACAAAGCCCTACAGTATGAGCAACCCGCAAACCAAATTTATGACTATTCTCTAAGGTCTATGTCTTTTCAAAAGCCTTACACTGGGGGGAGAGCTGATCAGGCATGTATGCATGCCTTGGTTCAAAAGCCTGGGTTCAATTCAGTGCTGTGGCACTGGCATCAACCTAGTGATGTGGGTTCAATTCAGTGATGTAGCCCTGAGTGCTAATGAGTGCAACCCCAGTTGAGAGCAGACCCAAGCACCACTAGATATGGCCCCAAAATGAAGACAAATGTGATCCTTATATAAGAAAACTGTAATCATAAATATTATCGAGGTTTACTAATATTTATTGGGCTTCTAACAAGGCAGAAAAAAATTTAAATGTGAATTCTCTCACAATCATCATCATATTAAGTATTATTTTTGTCATTAAACTACATATGAAAAAAAGAGGGTGATGAGTGGTTAAATAATTTAGTAACTTTATAAGTAGATGTAAATCTTAAACTGAAAAGCTTATTACTCTATGTTCAGTTTCAAAATTACTTCCAAATCTTTCACAAAATATATTTTAGGAAAAATTTTCAAACATTACCTTTTGTTATTAAATCTATGACTATCTCATTAGAAAGAGGAAATAAGGCATATTATTTTGTCTTATTGTTGGACAATAAGACAAAAAGAATATGCAACAAAAGATGTTAACTTAAGGGCCAGAAAGATAGCACAGAGCTGCATGTCTTGCATACAGCTGACCAGCTTCTATTGTGACATAACATATGGTCCCCAGGTTTGCTAGTGTGGTTCCTCATCAGAGAGCCAGGGATAAGCCCTGAGCAGAGTATGGCATGACCCAAAAACAAACAAAGGTAACTGTAATTAAAGCAAGAAATAACTTAGACAGCAAATAACACACACTAAAATGTTAAAATCAGTGGACTATCTTGGATATTTAAGCACTAAGGTTCTCGGTGGCAAGAGTATTCATGAGTTCATTTACGCAAGAACTATACAACACACAAATTATCAATACACTCACCTGGCTTCACCATTACTGACCTGAACTTTTCATATTCATGCTGAACGTATTTTCCCAGTGATAAACTATGAAACTGAAATTTCCTCAGCCCAAGAGAGTAGAACTATTACTTTTTCATTAAACTGACTAGCCTTTGAAGTTTCAAATCAAATGCTAAATTCTAAGATAAATTATGTTTCCACACAAACAGTATACCCAACCTTCCCTTCAGAGTATAAATACACCAAAATAAGAATGACAATCGTATGCAGTACAGAGGACAGACCACCAAGCTTAAATTGGTGACATTCCAAAGCCTGGATGAAGTTTCATAACAAAAGCTGAAAGCACAGAACAGCAATGTCTCTCCACATCAAATAATAGCATAACTCTCAAAGGAAAAATGTTATCCCCCAAATTATTACTGACCCTGTAACAAACACATTATTCATTTTTGCCATCATTATTTAGAAATATAATATATATATAATTATAAGTTTTTCAGAGTTTGTAAAAATGTTTTTCCACTTAAAAATAAAACATACAATTCAATGAATGTTCTGAAACTACCATTATATAGAATCCGGCACCACCCTGGACCAGACAAAGAAATTACAGTAAATTCTACTTACCTCTATCAGCAAACGGTCTGCCCATAATTTTGTTGTGAATACAAATAGCATGCTCTGGCTCCATCTGTTCAGCAATCCTTCCTCTTCTGGAAGAGCTCTCTGAATGTACTTCTACAGCTGTGCCTAATATGATTACAAACCGCTATACACTGACTCTGCAGTAACATTCTCCCAGAATGCCTCTATGTCCCTCAGGGGACTAGGGATGAGAACTTGAAAGAAGTTGAAGGCGCACTTCCCCCTCAGCAGAGCCTTCCCTCCAAGAGATCAGCTTCAAAAGTCCAAATCAGTGAAGTCACACATGACCTCACAAACCACAGCTTAACTCTTTGGAAACCAGGCCACCAGCTAACAACAGAGAAAAAAATACTAATCTCTGAGAGTTCACTTGTAGAGGTTGCTGCTTCTGAGAGAAAAAATAGTTTTACCAACAAAAAAAAAGGAAGGAAAAGAAAAATCAACACCATATTTTCTTTGAACTACTAAGCTTTTTTAAGAAGCATTTCTAAGACCATAATTTTCTAGAGTAAACACAAACCAGACCTAAAGGAATGAGTAAAACTGGGGCGAGAGGGGAATAGATATATTTATGAAACATTGTCTAGTTAAATTCACATTCATTTTTATGAATTGTGCTTTTCTATTTGCATTTCCAGTTTTGCTTTTTCTCCTATTTATTTGAAAGTACTCATTTGTCCAGTTGTTTCGAGCGAGGCTTCAGACAATCAAAAGTGGACAGGCACACTGACAGTTGTCAGGCTCCAGTGACAACTACCACAGACTTCTGAGAACCCGGGACAGCAGAAGCAGGATCTCCAGCACAAACAGCCACCAGACCTAACTAATGGAACATGGAGCTGCAGCTGGACTAATAATCCAGGGAAAGGAGATGGGTTTTTCTTCATATGCGTTCCTAAGTGTCTTCTTCTAGCTCAGGGTATTTCTCTTGGGTTATGGAAATTATTAAGGATAAGAAGATAAGATAAAAATAATTTACAGAGTAAATAAAGTTACATACTTTAAAAAGAAAGAGTATAACCTTTCAAGAACACATTGGTTTGCCCAGAAAATGATTATAACTTACTATCCGATAGTTTTGTTTATATAAATATATGTATATCTATACACACATTTATATATATTCCTAACCTATCTATCTATCTATCTATCTATCTATCTATCTATCTATCTATCTATCTATCTATCTATCTATCTATCTATCTATCTATCTATTTATCTATCTATCTATCTATCTATATATATCTTGCCTTTTTTTCCCTATGTAAGGCAAGATATAAATAGGTAAGGATATATACATATACATATGTGTGTGCCTGCCTTCTTGCACACATAGGATATATATGTGTACACACACACACACACACACACACACACACACATATATATATGTGCAAGAAGACAAGTGAAAGAATAAACACTTTCAATGTTTGGAAAAAACCCACAAGGGGTAGAACACGTGTACTGTGGCGTAGTGTGCTTGCCTTGCATGCAGTCAAGCTGGTTTCCATCCCCAACACAGCCTATAGTCTCCAGAGCCCCACCAGATGATTGATCCCTTAATGCAGAGCTAGAACTAACCTGTCAGCTCTACCATAATGGGAAAAAAGCCAATAAATAAAAATTTTTAACCAACAAAAAATAGAAAAAAGTTCTAGTACATATTCTTTTCATAAATATTATACCAAAACAATTCATAAATTTTATAAATCAGTAAAAATGAATTTGACAGAGGGTTAAAAAGAGAAACAAGAAGACTGCATTCATACAAAATCAAGCATATGGGAAAGAATACTATATATCGCCTATGAATGTGCACCTTGACTGAGAATTATGACCACCCACTGGGTATGGTTACCTTTAAAGAAGAAAAGGAAATGGGACCATAAAGGCATTCAGAGAAACTTGTTACTCATTTGAAATGTTTTTCTTTGTTAAACTGGATGATGAGAACATGGGTATTTATTGCTTTCTGGTATGCTTTAAAACTTGTAAAAGGTCAACTAATTTTCTGAACTGAGCAGCACCTGTTTTGTCCGGATGATTAAACTACTAAATTAATTTATCAATAAGTTTATTTATTATTATATTATTATTGACTCACCATGAGATACACAGTAGAGCTGTTTGTTCAGGTCACTTTTCCGGCATAAAATGTTCTAACACCCATCCCTCCTTTCTCACCCCCCACCTGTCTCTGTTGTAGGCACTTTCCTTCTCTCTCTCTCTCTCTCTCTCTCTCTCTCTCTCTCTCTCTCCCTCTCTCTGTCCTATTATACTCTCAACTCTTAATACTATATGCCATAATAATTTATGTCACTTAAGTATTTCATTCCAAGTAGGTCTAACTAATTTTGTTCATTTTAGGTTGTGTTTTGGGGTTACACCTGGCTGTGCTTAGGACTTACTCCTGGTTCTATGCTCAAGGATCACTTCTGGTGGGGTTCAGGGGAGCATATGGGTACCAGGTATCAAACCCAGGTAGGCAAACCCTACCCTCTGGACTTTATCACCAACCCCAATTCTGCTCATTTTAGGTTTTCTTTTTTTAACGTCACCTTTGGCTCCTGCATCAGTAACCATGTATCCCCCACCTCCTTCAAAGCCCAACTGGAAAAGCAATACATCTGAGGACTTCCAGAGTACCCATACTGGCAGCAACCCACCCTCTCCAGAACTTCACAGTCTCCTGGCTGCACACAGAGTGATCTAAAGTTGTCTCATCGGCCTCCTCATTTAGAAACACCTAATACCTAGCATAAAGCAGCTGCAAGTCAAGTTCATTTAACAAAAATCAAGTGAACCCTGGAACAGAAGTTCACTACATCTCCAATGAGACCTGTAAGAACAGACCCCTAAGTATAAAATGATAATCTGAATTGTGAATAGCTGTTAAATAAGTGCTGAGTGCAAATAATGCACTTACAAAATTTTGTTTCACAATAATAATGATTATTATTAGAGTTCTAGCCCTGGCCCGCCAACCCAATAGAGCCTCGCATGAAGCCAGAGGAACCCCCCCACAGCATGAGGGCCACCATTCTCAACATTCGGACGCCACAGATCATCAGAGCTCTACCCAAGGGATAAGCTGATCTCTCCCTGTTGCACTCGGCCACTTGTGGCCATGCGGTTCATCAGCAAATGCATGAACTGAGAGCCTACTACCAAGTATACCACCCACACGGCAGAGCCTGGCAATCTACCTGTATGGTATTTGATATTCCAAAACCCAGTAACAATTATAGACCTCATTCCCATGACCTGAAGGAATTTATTTTTTGGCTTTTTGGGGTCACACCCGACAATGCTCAGGGGGGTACTCCTGTCTCTATACTCAAAAATTACTCATAGTGGTGCTCAGAGGACCATATGGGATGTCGGGGATCAAATCCGGGTCAGCCACATGCAAGGCAAATGCACTACCCACTAGGCTATGGCTCTGGACCCCTGAAGGAATGGTTTGAGTTTCTTCGTGTTCCTGGGGCGAGCTAGAAGACCCCTGGGCTTCCTAAGCATGCAGCAGGAAGTATGAAGATGTCACTGGTGGCTGCTTGAGCAAATCAATGAACAATGGGAAGACAAGTGATGCAAGTGAAGTGAATAATAATTAGCATGGAGAAAATAAGGTATTAAACAGAGATTTCATGTTACTCACTGTAAAAACATTGTTATAACTGGTTTTGGCATATTGAATATGCATCAGACAGCTAGCCAGGATCTGCGATATACTCTCAGTAGCTTGCCGGGCTCTCTGAGAAGGGTGGGTAGAATATTCATGGTAATTTGGAGATAAATAAAATAAATTATTTTCCTGACCAGAAATAACTATAAAAACAATAAAATGATGAGTAAAACTCCTTACCTTTAATTTAAAGCCTTAGAATAATTATTTACAGATAATGAACATTCCAATATGAACTTATCACAGTCCATTTATACCAGGGAACTTTGAAGAAGTTGTAAAGACATTAATTGAAAACAGTATAATTACTGAAAGTAACAGTCAGCACTTTGAGAGTACTCATCATGCAACACAGCCAACATATTCCAAGTACTCAACAAGCAACACAGCCAATACATTTTGAGTACTAAGCAAGTGACAGCAAAGTAATAACCCTTTTCCTTGGAAAGGAAGTTATTGTTTAGAGATATAATTCACCAAAAACTTGGGTCTGACATTAAAACAACATCCCTTTAAGTGTGAAACTAGACTGCTTCCTAGCAGGAAAACACAAATCTTACATATCTATGAGCACTACACAAAGAATATTAAGAACGAGTTTTGAAGCTCAAGCTGCAATTCACTTTAACAGCCTCTGTTAGATCATCTTCCCAGACACACATACTTAAGCAGCCTTGCTCCCTAAGAATGGGGACTGACTCACTTGGCTTTGCATCCTATCGCTTATTTTATTCAAGGACTTCTCGAACATTAAATGATTATAAATCATGTAGTTATTTTTAATATGCACACTTTGTTTAAGCAAGATGGGGAGAGGTCTGTATGACACCTCTCCAAGAAATTTCCATGGAGAAGGTGTCCTGGGCTGAATATTAAACCACTTAGAAATCTTTTAAAGCTTAGTTTTTATCTTTTCATCCATGGAAACTGGACAGATAGTCCAGGGATTAAAGTGTTCACTCCTAATGACAAAGGAAAATTAAGGCTCTAATATCACGAAATTTGTAAGGTCAGATCTTTCATCCCATCACCAACTTAATTAACTGCAAATTATTTTACTTTACTGATGCTAATACTTCTATATGCAACACTGTCAGGTTTTAAAGTGGAATGCATAGAAAATAAAAGCTGTTTTGAACTCACACTAACAAATTTCTGTATCCTTACTATATTCTTTAAATTTCTTGTTATACATGATTTTTCCTCTATACATAAAAACACTAAAATATGTTGAAGGCAAAGGAAGCTATTTAAATTCAAGCACTCCACTTGAGAAAGGAGAAATACCAAGAGGAAGCCTGAAAACCACAACTATCAAATTCCCCAAGGAAGCCAAGAGGAGGAAGGACTTTCACCAGGCCTATGAGCTGAACACAGATGTAATTCATCCCTTCTGCTATACCAATGTGCGGCATCCGAAAGAAAAACTAGGAAGCCTAGATAGTAATTATGTGTACTACACTCACTAAAAGGTTAAACCAAATTTTAAAGCAGTTTTATATATTTTAGAGAACCAACGGAAAGCTCATATCATATTACTGCATTATCTTTCGTTTCCTATTTGTGCATAGGCCAGCTTTAAATATAAAGGGAAAAAAAATTTAGCTCTGTTAATGGTCACAACGAAAACATTTCATGTCTTATAATCTCTAGTTCATAACTTACTGATTGGAGTTGCAGCTGACAGCTGATAGGCCAACAAGGGAGAAGCACCCAGATACAAAGGAACCCACTGGAACATGCATAACTGTAAGGCTTTAATTATCCTTTCTAATTTTGGAGCCATGTGACTGGACTTCACACAGCAGCACCACTGACGCCTTTGGCCTGAGTACTATGTAGCTGGACCACAAAAGGAAGGGGATACTACCCTGCTCATTCATTATAATACTTATTATATCAACAGAGTGAGCTACTTTCCCCAAGATGATCAAGATTCAGAGTTCTGAGCAAGCAGAGTACCTGAAAGAAGTTTAATATTCTGGTCCAGATGTACTAACAACATTTTTTTGAGTCATATGATAAGAGCACAATGGGACAGAATCATTTAAAAAACCAACTCATGAGACTAGAGTGATATTACAACAGGTAGGGCATCTACCTAGCATGCATCCAATCCAGGTTCTATCCTTGGCATTGTATTATATATGAACCCCTGAAGCACCACCAAGAGAAATTCCTGAGTTCAGAGACTAGAATAACCTCTGAGCTTTGCCGGCTATGCACCTCCGCTTCCCCAGACCCCCACCAAAAAAAAAAAAAAAAAAAGGACAAAAACTCTTTTAAGATGCACCAGCCTTATACTAGAATATTACCAATTTGAAATACTATCTTTAACTTAAGTGAAAACATTAAAAGGAAAGAATGACACCAAACCCCTACATGCTCCCCAGTCTAGGAACCAATCTTAGATTACCAAGACTTGATGACGTTACTAAGAGGTTGATATAGATATAAATGTCTTTTTCTTTTTGGGTCACACCCGCAACGCTCAGGTGTTACTCCTGTCTCTCCACTCAAGAATTACTCCTGGCGGTGCTCAGGGGACCATATGGGATGCCGGGATCGAACCTGGGCTGGCATAGGCCAGCCGCAAGGCGGCAAACGCCCTACCCTCTGGGCTATCGCTCCGGCCCTAGATATAAAAATTTTTGATGAAGATGTGCTTACCAACAATTCAGTACCTTTCTTCTACAGCACAAACACCAGTATCAATAACAACCAATTCTACAATTACCAACTCCAACTTCTGGTTCTTATAGATACATAGTACAAAAAGAAATTAGATGATAAAAAGAATAAAGATGAAATCAGGCAGTCTAAAAGAGTACCCCTATTACTGACACAGGGGTGAGGGGAATTAATTTCTAGTATAGAACATGTCACTAAAGTCCCTCTCAACAAACTGACACTCAGAGTCCTTATTGTAAAGCAAGATTATCTCAGGCCCACTTTATACTATAAAATCTTTCCTCAATCTGTCCAAAGCACCTAGAAGACACAGAGAGTAAAGGGAAATATATGAATAAAAGAGAAATACCTCAAAGTCTTAAGCATAACTTGCATGTACAAGGGCCATAGTTCATCTACTGTACCTGTGCACATCCTCAGTTTGCCCCATCCCCAGTACCACAGGGGAGCACTGTAGGCCTCTGGGCATCACAGGGGTGGAACTAGGTTTCTAGCACCATCACAAGGCGAGCAACATTGCATCTATGAACCTGAGTATTTAACCACTCAGACCAATTGGCCATGTATTGCAATGTGTAATCCCTGGGCCTTTTATTGCTCAGAGGTCTCCATCCCTCTTGGCAAACTATGCAGTTTATTTCTAATTTTTTAGGATCAGTAAACCAGAAATATTAGTTTTAACTCTAAATAAAGACATTATCACAAAATAGAGCCTCCCCTTTAGTCAGTTAAGATCTTTACAAAAATTCCAGAACATAAATAAGGTACACTAATTTGCTACTTTACTGGCAGTAAAGTGATCAAGTGATCAAGTGACTGGCAGTATTCAAAACGCTGGTTGATCACTAGTTGTAGATCAAATAAAGGAACATTAAACTGGACAGAAGTCTGGTGCACTCACCAATAGGAAGCTTCTGATTGAGTACAGAGCTACATCCTCATCACTGTATAAAAGCTCACATGTAACAAAGCAGATGACACAGTCTGAAACTATATGCTGAAACTATCTCAAGATGACCAGAAATTTGTAAGTCTGAGATATTAAAATACTGTGACCCACCTCCATACTCTCTCTTAAATATTTAACTTTGCCTTGCTAAAGACTAACACCAAGGCTTGCCCAAATACTCACACCCAGGTCCGAGGTACAAACCAAACATTTAACATGCCTTTCATTCAATTTCTTTATTTACTAAAGTTCCCTTTACTCACCCTGCCTGTAACTCCAGAGCAAAATCTTCCTGGAAATCTTCAGTGAATTTATCTATCTATCTGCCTGTCCATTGGTATTTTATCCCAATTGATAGTTAGATGATGGCGAAACAAAAAGGTTTAAAGTGGCAACCCCTACTCACCTTACTGCCATGATTTGCAGCTAATTCAGATCCAAACTTTTACAGAGCTCCTATTCTGCACAGGGCACTGTGATTGACAGTTTATCTATATCAACTCTTAAATCTCATGGCCCACATATAACATAAAAGCTGTTTCACAAATATATAAATTAGTTTTCAAAGAAAACAAGTTATTTTCCCATTAATTCAGACCAAGGTCTTCTATTCTAGGAGATCTGTGTTTCATTCATTGCCTCATTAGGATCCAATACAATCAAGAGCCCTGATCCATTTCACATTGAAATTACTCTGGTACATTACATGTTCCAAATGTACATGTATTCATCCAATAAAATATAAACTAGATATGAAAAGCATTTAACATGGAACAGACTACTCACAAAAGCATGCTGAATGGCATGATAAGATTATGGGCTTTAAAAATTTACCAACACTTTTCATACAGATTTAAATAGCTTATCCCCATTTCATTTTGCTTCCATTTTTCCCAACACACAAAAGTAATTTAATTCAGGAAAAATATACCAAAAATAAATTCACAAAAGTGTTGAGAAGTTTAGCACTCTCTGCCTACTGATGAAGGTGCTAAAATAGAAGTTAAATAGATAATGAGCTGAAAAGAAACGAAAACACTGGATAAGCTACAAATACAAAAGGAGTCACTAAATGATAAGCATGGAATATAACCTATCTATTTTGAAATTTTTGTTTCTACTTAACCCCTAAAGTAGAGAGGAAAAATTAATGTTTATATACATGAACAAGGAATCAGTTCCATCAAGCATCCAGGTAATCATATTATTACCCATCATCCAGAAAAAAATGCCGAGAGGAGTATACAGAAAATGAAGCCCTAGAAGGAACCATATAATCCAACAACCTCAATTTATAGTTAAGGAATTAATCTCTTGGTGAATTAAACAAGATTAGCTAATGTCAACAATAGAACACAAATCAATATATCTCAGTGTTCTTTACAGCCAACTAAAACTGCACCACTGGAGCTAACACCAATTCAATAGCTATAAATAGTTGCTCAGGACCATTTTATATAAGGTAATCCAGGATATGACATCTAATATTCTGATGACAACTTGCCAATTTGGCAAACCACTAAGTATACTGTGACTGCTGTAAATCTCAAATACATTTACTCACACAATTTGCCAAATACTCTTCGATGCATTTCACAGATTTGCCAAAGAGAAAATATTACAAAGCACCTGCATAAAATTAATTTTTAAAAACTGAGACTAGTACCTTTCCCAGAAAGCAATTTCAGGACTGTTTTTCGCATAGATGGAGTCACTAGTATCATCCAAGCCATTGAGGAGTCCTCTTGAGTAGCCCATCATAATCCCACCATCTGTTGAGACGCTCAGGACATCTTGCTGTCCTCCTGCAGATGCCCTCTCCAGGAACTGACCACTTTCTTTAATGCGCTGCTGAATCATTGGAGTGAGAGGCATTTCAAAGCTAAAATAGCTGTCAGGCTCTGAGTATAATGTCTCCAAGGACTCAGCACTGTAGTATAAAGAAGTGTTGTCCAAAATGGTTTCAAACTGGGAGCTGTATACATCAGTGGAGTCCTCTGCATACCCTGGTCCAAGGACATCATCATTTTCTTCCCTAAAATGTTCCTCTTTCTCAAAAATCCTGGGAAAGAAGAATTTCAATATTAGGCTAATTCATTCTTATTTATTTCAACCTCCAAAGAAGAAATAACAATATTCTGTAGACTGACACTTTTACTCACTAGTCTTTATGTCTACATTTTGTTTTCACAAAATTTTATGATCTTTCTACACTGTCCTTCATGCTAATTCTCTAGGATATGAATAGTTTTCTTCCAATGTAGTTGACTAAAGTAGCTGAGTAAACCACTAAATTCTCATTTTCATAATTTCAACTCCACAAGCTCATACTAACAGCTGCCATATTTTTAAAATTTTTAACAGAAGCAAATATATTATTTAAACTTAATGAGGAAAAAATATACTCTAAACCTTCGTTACTCTGAGTTACTTTCTGACTTAAAGCACATAGAAACATATTAGAATTCAAATACTGCCCTCTGCTGACAATATGCAACATTAGAGATTTCAGATTCAAAAATCAGAAGGATCTTGAGAAAATACATCAAAATACACACTTCTCACAAGGCTAGTAAAAACCTAGATATAACTAACAAGTTAATATACTTGGGTGAGGAGTTATCTGTATAAAGCACATTCTTCAAGTATTAAAAACGAACATTCAGACAAGTAAACCTTTAGAATTTCAGTAAAACTGAGAGGTCAAAATTTCAAAACTATTAACGCTGAATCCATATGGACAAATTATAGTATCTCTTTAGCACGTTAACCTCTCTGAGCTTCAAGTTTCTATAAATAGGAGTAAAATATAACACCACTATTAAGTAATTACATTCTTAGATTTATATTCAACCATATAGTGGTCTAGGTTATTTTTAAATTACTTAAGTTTTACCCTAAACCAAAGTCTGTTCAGATATAAATCTCTCATTGATTTCTCATTGCACTTATAGTAAAAGGAAAAGCTCCTCTATTAATCTACACCCTTAATTTACACACTCACTTCCTACCTATCCACACATACGTTACCTCTCTTCCCTTCCCACACTCCAGTAACAAGATTACATTTCAGAAGTTTAAATTTACCATGAGGTCTTTGTTTCTTATGAATTTTAGAAAACACATAGGTCTGCCATGCTCTACCCCTCCTTTGCACAAGTTGTTTCATCCACCTTCCTATGTCTGGCTTACTGACAGTTCTCCAAATCTGGCCAAATTATTTCCATGAAAGACTTTCTCTAAGCCATTAAATGAAATTGCCTCTCTTTTTCTTTTAAATCATTCTTTCTATTGCATGTCTGTTTATTTTTTAGGGAATAGGACAAATTGTAATTATATAGTAGTTCATGTGTGTATGTCATCAGTATTTTCTTTGGCAGCAAACTCTGAGAACACACGACATATGACTGCATTTGTAAAGAGAAGAACTGAGGGATGAAGAGAGAAACCAATTAATCATCTGTACATTGACAGTACACAAATGACAAACGACTTTGCTAAAAGGAGGTGTGAATGTTAAGACTACATAATGAAAGGGCAGAAGGACAGTTCATGTCTCCCTTTTATCCAGATACTAAGCTCGTATGGATCTTGGAAAGATGGATAAATACTAGGAAACACCATAATCCAAGGTTACTTTGCAGGTCATTAATCATAACATGAGCTACATACAAGAAGAGATTCTTAAGTGAATGCAATAACTCAATTAGCTGGAGCACAAAACTCTTTGTGGTGCAGTGTGGTGTAATGTGGGATGTGTGTGTCTGTGAGTGTGTGTGAGTGTGTGCGTGTGTTTGTATTATTAATGATAAAGGTACAGTCTTGTTATCCTGATGTTTGGAAAGTGAAACCTGTCAAATATTAGAAATGGAATCACATAACTTAATGTTCACAGTGACTCCATAAACCTGTTTTCCTTTGAACCACACCACACCTAATGGGCAACTTTCTAAAAAGTTAACTTTAATACTTAGAAACTTAGAAAGAATCTGGCTTATAACAGCTGATGGCTATTAAATATTAGCAAGGACCAAGAATGCTGTGAACAGACTTCTCAGAGCCAAGCACAAAATAATATTACCTACAATGTGGGCAGGCAGCACAACTGCAGCGCTACTGTGGGAGCTTACCTGTCCTTGTCTGCATCCTGTTCAGCTTTCTTCTCAAGATACTCTTTGTTTTCCTTTAGAAAGACGTCGTCCTCCCCACTCTCAACAAGAGGTGCCGGGGAAAAGGTGCCTGAGCTTAGACTAGGTCTCTCAGAAGAAGCCTTCCAGGATTCATCCCAAGTGTTGTCAGCTAAAGCAATGGAATTATGTAAATTAGAAGATGAGCCGATATTGCTTGGCACCTGGGGAAACTCTTTACTTTCAGCAGGAGTTGGCTTCTCCAATGATGTCTCTAAATCCACAGAACGGCATGTCTCTCCTTTCTCTCTTCCTGTCCACAATATTTCCACTCCTTGAAATTCCACATGTTTGACCCTGCATGAGTGGCCCATAGATTCTCCTAGATGTTCTCTCTCCACATCACATGTTCGGTTTCTCAAAACACCAACACTGCCTGTAGAGTTAGGGGTTGTTGTTGGGCTCTCTACAGAGAACAGAGGACGAACTGGCTCCTTTACACCCAGAGTCCCTTTTCTCACATTATTAATTGTCGGGAAAGTTCAGCCTGAGTATCTCTAGTTAGTGGTGCAGACAAATCCTTCTGGACTCTTGGGTAAAAATTCCCTTTGGTCATAACATCAGCTGAAAGAGGAGTATGTGATGATCTTTCCTGTACAGTAGGGAACTGTTTGTTGGTTCTCTGAGTTTCCTGACAGAGGGTCTCTGGCTCTTTTTCCACAGGCTGAACTGAAGAACTAGAAACAGTATCTTTGTTCAGTACTTTTGTAGTCTGTAATGTTTCTAAAGTTATTCTGTCTTCTGTGGCTTTCAGAGCTGTTATTAAAGAGTCAATGGGTTGTAAACTTAGTTCCTTGGGGAGATTTTCAGAGAGGGACTCTCTGACATCTTTTGGACCTTCTACAACACTGTCAAGTCCAGAGTACTGGCTAGCCAAAGACTGGACCTCCTTCTGCCCTTGTGGGCAACATGGTAGAGATTCTGCATCAAATTCAAGAGAGACTCTCAGGCCGTCTCCACTTTCCTCCATAGTTCCATACTCTGGAAATTCATTGGTGACATTCGGTGGGAGTAAAGTACTTCCTCCATGATCACCTATAAACAGATAAGATGGACATATGACTGGTTTTTAAGTTCCAAAATGTTAAATAGTTGCAAACAAATTAAACTCTCAAATGCTTTATTTTATTCTTTCACTGTCTCTTTCTCCTCCTCTCCCCCAAACACCTCAACAGTACTTCTCACAACTTTGCCATTAACCTCCTACGTTAGTTGCAAAAAGGTTGAAGTTTGGGTACAGGGAGGCAGTCTAAGGACACAATGACACACACTGCATTTAACCCTGCTACTGACAGAGTCCCACACATGCAATCACTTGCTGCCTATGCAATGCAAGATAAAAATAAGGCCATTTGTCATTTTCCAAACATCAACCACAAAATAACTGAAATATTAATATTAGGAATAACATCAAATAGCCTCACGATCTACTTAATAATACCTTACAGTGCAATTCTAAAAAAGGAATCTTGGGGGAAAAGAATATTAGAAGTTTGTAAATGGAAGTCGAAGGAGTGGGCAGGGTGCTTGCCTTGCACGCAGCTGTAATACCACACACAATGAGTGATCCCTGAGTGCACAGCGAGAAGTGTGCTGAACACTACTGGTTGTGACTCAAAAATACAAAATAATTAATTAAATAAAGTGAGTAAATGGAGCAAATGTTTTATTTCATAATTTTCCACCTTTACTGCTAGATTTCAGTGGGGAAAAACAAAATGCTTTCAGAACATCCACTAAGAACGTTCTAGTGTTCTTGCATAGTGAAGGCAAAATGCAATGGAAACAACGTACCGAGAAATGGCATCAACGTTAAATTGTCTTATGCAGAACCCATATAGAAAGCAATTGAAGTAATAATTAGTAATATTTATCATACTGAAGTAAATGTACATTTTTTTTAATGACAGATAGAACAAAGAGTAAATCACTGTCACTGTCTGTCACTGTCTTCCCATTCATCATCGATTTGCTCGAGCGGGCACCACTAACATCTCCATATGTCCTGTCTCATGTTAGTAGAGCCCAAGGGCATCTGCTTGCTCCAGGAACATAAAGAGCCTCAAACCATTCCATCAGGTCATGGGAATGAGGTCTATAATTGTTACTGGTAAATGCTGGTGAAAAATTGTAACTGGAGGTTTATGGATAATACCTATTATAGTTTTTTTCAGTTCAAGTGTCTAATTTCCTTCTGAAATTGGTTTTGGTTACTTTCCACAAAGAAAATCATCTATAAGGCCAGAGAGAATAATACAGTGGGTAGGGCATTTGCTTTGTATGCAAAAGACCAGAGTTCTATCTCCCACATCCCATATGGTCCCCGAGCACCACCAGGAATAATTCTTGAGTGCAGAGCAGGAAGTAACCCCTGAGCCATGAGCCTTGATAGGTGTGACCGAAAAAAAAAAAGAAACTTCATTTACATAAGAAATGTACATAACTTTATGAAAGAGAATATGTGTTGTTGATAATATTGTTTTTAAAAAGCAGTGCAAGTTACTTTTCATTGTTTGGTAAAAAATTAATAAATATGTACACTGGGGCCAGAGTGATAGTCCAGCGGGTAAGGCTTTTGCCTTTCACGCAGCCGCCCATGCCGGCTAGGGTTCATTTCCGGCATCCAACATGGTCCCCGAGCACTGCTAGGAGTAATTCCTGAGGGCAGAGCCAGGAGTAACCCCTGAGCATTGCCAGGTGTGACCCAAAAAGGAAAAAAAAAAGTACACTAAATTACCATGTAGGACTTGATTTCTTTTTTTTTTTTAATTTTTTTATTTTTACAATTACAAAGATATACAATTAAAAAGTTCATATTTGGGTTTTGGTCATACAGTGTAGCAGCACCCATCCCGCCACCAGTGCCCATCTCCCACCACCAACGTCCCCGGTTCCCTCCCCCTCCCCCCCAGCCCTCCTCCACGGCAGGTTCTTTATTTCTTTCCATTTCTCTATCTTTCTCTTTTCCTTCCTCTCCAGACTATGGATTACAGAACATACATTAAAGGGTTGTCATGTGTATCCTTTTGCCTCTATTTAATGCTCAGTTCTAGGTTGGCGTTAGTACCCTCACAATTGTTAGCACACTGTTCCATTTTCTGTCTTACCTAGCCTCTGAAACCTACACGTTTGTGATAATTTCCACCTTTGACAGGACCTCCTGATCTATGTTTCACTTGACCTTGGATATTGGTATCATAATATGTACCTATATATTTATGTTATGCAGATAAATGCAGTCATTCTGTAACTGTCTCTCTCCTTCTGGCTAATTTCGCTCAACATAATCTTCTCCATGTCCATCCATTTGTAGGCAAATTTTATAACTTCATTTTTCCTAACAGCTGCATAGTATTCCATTGTGTAGATGTACCAAAGCTTTTTTATCCAGTCATCTATTTTCGGGCACTCGGGTTGCTTCCAGATTCTGGCTATTGTGAATAATGCTGCTATGAACATAAAAGTAGGGATGGTGTTTCCGCTGCGTATTTTTGGTTTCCCAGAGTAGATTCCCAGGAGTGGTATGGCTGGGTCAAATGGGAGTTCAATTTCTAGTCTTTGGAGGAATGTCCATATTGTTTTCCAGAAAGGCTGTACCAGCCGGCATTCCCACCAACAATGGATGAGTGTCCCCTTTTCCCCACACCCACGCCAGCACTTGTTGTTCTTGTTCTTTTGAATATGTGCCAAGGACTTGATTTCTAAGCATGTACAATATGAGATAATTTGTAAACATGAGTTAACACATTTTAGCCAAGTGGGTTACAACTGAAAATAGCATTATATCCAAGATTGTTTACTGTTTTATAATCTATTTTAAATAACTGAAATATTTTTAATGAGTTTTAATTAAGTATTGGAGTTCAAACTGTACTTTCCTCTCATGGCCCTATTTCACTTAATCACTTCACTTGGTATGTGGGCAGGTGGATGTGGCTATCAAAGAGATTTGAGTAGAAGTCCTGGATAATCTTCTCCATTGCCTTTCTGGAAGATGTGATAGATCCATCAGGGCGTCGGAGGGCAGTCATCTTGGTCTTATAGTTGGTGAAGGACAGGCGGGCAGTGCAAATACTTTTCCCGGCTTCTGCTGCATCTTCCAGTATTTCTGCTCTTCTGTCTTTGAGGTCTGCTTTTATCGCTTCTCTGCACTGTTTAGCAAGCTTGGACGTTAGCATTTGGTCTCCTGAGGCTTGCGCCTTGCCACGTTGGCGAATGAGCTCAAGAGTTTCTGAAGACAAGCGTCCTTTTGTGTCTTTCTCTCTCTCGGCATTCTTCGCACAATCATGGAGGTGTTGAACCAGTCGGTTGTATTCTTCATCGATGTCATCAATGATGGTATCTTCCCATGTTGCCGCAATGGTGCCAAAGAGTTCCCAGTTGGTGGTCGTTCTGGGAGTTCTCTTCTTAAACTTTGCAGCTTTTTCTCCCCGTTGAGGGAAGTAGAATTTTGCACGAAGGAGACGGTGGTCCGATCCTGTCTGGAATTTGGGGACAACAGCAACATCGGTCAGACAAAACCGTCGATTGAAGATGATGTGGTCAATTTCATTGTGGAACTGTCCGCCAGGAGATTCCCATGTCCAACGTTTCGCTTCAGCCTTCTGAAACTGTGAGTTCCCATGAATAGTCTTGGTGGACATGATGAACTCAGATAGTCTCTCACCCTGGTCGTTCCATTCTAGGCCATGGGTCCCGATGTGGAGTTCTTCAGCCGATCTTCTCGGTCCTATCTTGGCATTAAAATCACCGACTATGATCTTATAGAAGGTGTGATCTTTTTATAGAACTCCTCCAATTCCATGTAGAATTTCTCAATTTCATCTTCTTTGTATGTGGATGTTGGTGCATAGACAATGAAGATAGAAATTGCTGGCAGTGGGCCACATCTCCTCAAGTGTAATCGTCCTATTCGGTTTGTTAGGCATTCAAATGAATCAATGTTGACAGCCATGTTCGTGTTGACAAGGACACCAACGCCACCAATGCCTCTTTTTCACATGTTCCAAGGAACAATTCTTCTCCGGTGTCAAATACAGCATGATGAGACTGGCGCCTCCTCGTCTCAGTCAGACCAATGATGTCGTACTTGATCTTTCTTGCTTGCAGCATCAGATCCTCAATATATGCTTCCGATGCCAGTGTATGTGCATTGAAAGTACAGACAGTCATTTTAGTTCTTCTTCGCTTTGGCAGCCTAGGACAGCCGTGAAATTTTATCAGGCACTGCTTGTTTGCCTTTCTTACTGCTGCCGTGTTAAGGGCTCTTTCGGGGTCAGGAAAATAAACATTTTTGTTACTGGATTTGGCATATCGAACACGCATTGGACAGCTTGCCAGGCTCTGCCATGCGGGCACTATATTCTCATTACTTTGTGGGGCTCTCTCAGAGGGGTGGGTAGAATATATGTGGTAATTTGGAGGTAAATCGCAAAGCAACGGGAAAGCTGGTTTCTGCTCTGCCGGGTGTCTTAGGCTCAAGCATTCCTGGGCTTGAAATACTCTCCTCTGAAGGGCGGGTCTCTGCAGGGCGGGTCCTTGTAGGCTGGGTTTCTGACAAGCTGGGCTGGAGACTGGATTAACCTGTGGGCTGGAGACTGGATTAATATGCTGGGGGAGATCAAATTCCACAGGATGGATATGTCATTCCCAATGTTCTCCCTTCTGAAATCCTACATGCCATCTCATCGGTAAAGAAGGGAACAGCACCAGGCCCAGACAAAGTCAGACCCGAACATCTGAAGAATCTGCCGTCGGTACTCATCAATACACTAGCTCGGCTCTTCACAAGCTACCTGTCCGAATGCAAGGTGCCCTCCCAATGGAAAACCAGCAGGACAGTTCTACTGTTCAAGAAGGGAGACATTCACGACATCGGCAACTATCGCCCCATCTGCCTGTTGTCTGTCATCTACAAGCTGTTTACACGAGTCATCCTGAACAGGATTAGCAGAACACTAGATGAAGGACAACCATGCGAGCAAGCAGGTTTCCGGAAAGGATTCAGCACAATCGACCATATCCACACAGTAACCAAGCTCATTGAGGTTTGTAGGGAGTACAAGATGCCACTCTGTCTCACGTTCATTGATTTACAGAAAGCCTTTGATTCTGTGGAGACTGAAGCAGTCATCGAAGCCCTAGTCAAACAGGGTGTTCAAACCCAATACATCAAGATCCTTCGTGAGCTGTATTACGGATTCACCACCAGGATCTCACCATTCTACAAAGAAGTGATCATTGATGTCAAAAGAGGGGTTCGACAGGGTGATACCATCTCACCAAAACTCTTCAGTGCCACCCTCGAGAACATCATGAGACAATTAGAATGGGAAGGAATGGGAGTGAAGATAGATGGTCGGCAACTACACCACCTCCGCTTCGCTGATGACATCGTTCTAATAACACCAAACATTAGCCAAGCGGCACAAATGCTGGATGACTTTGACCGAGAATGTGGAAAGATAGGTCTACAGCTGAATCTGAAGAAAACTATGTTCATGAGAAATGAACTAGTTCCAGAGGCCCCATTCACTCTCAATGGAACAAACATCTCTGAATGCAGCAGTTATGTGTACCTAGGTCGAGAAGTCAACATGATGAACGACCTAAAACCTGAGCTGCGCAGGAGGAAGAGAGCGGCATGGAATGCCTTCAAAGGCATCGAAGAAATAGCTAAAAGGACAAAGAACCTCCGGCTCCGGGCACTTCTCTTCGACTCCACCGTTCTCCCTGCATTAACATACGCCTCAGAGACCTGGGCCCCTACGAAAGCAGGATGAGAATGCTATTCGGGTCTCCCAGAGAGGCATCGAAAGAGCTATGCTTGGAATATCACGCCTCACTCAAGTGAGAGAAGGAATCCGGAGTTCTGACCTCCGTCGCTATTCCAGAATCAGGGACGCTGTCTCGTTTGCCAAGACATCGAAAATCAGATGGGCTGGACATGTAATGCGATTTGGAGACAACTGCTGGACTAGAGCCGTTACTGACTGGATCCCACGGGATGTCAAAAGATCACGTGGCCGCCCACCTACAAGATGGTCAGACTTCCTTGTTAAGACCCTGAAGGAACTGTTTGAGGCTCTTCATATTCCTGAATCAACCAGATGCCATTGGGCTACATTGGCGCGTGATAGGGTCCAATGGAAATGTTACTGGCGCCGCTCCGAGCAAATCGATGAATAACGGGATTCAGGTGATCAAGTGATCAAGTGACTTCACTTGATCACTTGAATCCGTTACTCATCGATTTGCTGGGAGCGGGCACCAGTATCATTTCCATTGGACCCCTATCACGCGCCAATGTAGCCCAATGGCATCTGGTTGATTCAGGAATATGAAGAGCCTCTAACCGTTCCTCAGGGTCTTGACAAAGAATGGCTCTATTTATAATATAATAAATCAGAAGTAAGGAATTAACTTGCTCAAGAGGAGCCAACATTGTTTTTCTTTCAATAATCAAAAATTCGAATTATCCACAAACTTGTGTTAATTCAAAACAACAGAATTACTTCACCGCAATAAAACTCATGTTCCCCACTGCCTTGTCTCTTCAATTTTAATATCAACATATCTACTGTCTGCCTCAACATCTCATATAACTGATATCTTAAATATGAGGCTCTTTGTTTCTGGTCTTTTAAACACAACACAATGTCTTTAAGGTTTAACTATATTGTAGCACGTATTATTAAAACTACTTTCCTTTTTATTGGAAATAAAACATTCATGACATGCATATACCTCAGTCTCCTTATTCATTCATAAGTCAGTAAACATGGTTTGGACATTTATGGCATGATTTAATTTAATGTCATTATTTAGCTTTTTGAACAATGAACATTTACACAAAAGTTTCCCATCAACATTTTGATTTGTTTTTGGACCATACCAGGGAGTACTCAGGACTTTTGGGAACCCACTTTATTTTAATTGTTCACTGTGTTCTATTTGTTCCCACTTTTCAGAATCACTTGGGAACCTACGTTGTTCTAATTGTATAAAGTACCGTCTATAAAATAACCACAAAAACAAACATCAGTTTGCTGGTCCAAATACATGTGAACCCAAAAATATTAAGAAAATTAATCTCAAATAAATTTATCTACCCTTTAAAAATTACTTTTCATAAAATTGTATCTCAACTCCATGATCCGGGAACCAAGCCTCATGGAAAAATTACCCTGCTGAAAACTCAGGGGCACAGAGATCTGTAACTGAAATCTCCAAGTTCTCAGAGTCTGGATGTGCTACCTCCCCTCACCTCCCTGCACTTCCAGAAGTCATGCCTACACACTAAGGCAGTGTCCACTTAAAAATTTAACTCCCAGGAGGCCAGAGTGATAGCCCAGCGGGTGGGGCGTTTGCCTTGCACACGGCCGGCCTGTGCCGGCCCGGGTTCGATCCCCAGCATCCCATATGGTCCCCGAGCACCGCCAGGAGTAATTCCTGAGTGCAGAGCCAGGAGTAACCCCTGAGCATCGCGGGTGTGACCCAAAAAGCAAAAAAAAAAAAATTTAACTCCCAGAGGAGGAGGACAGACAAAAAAAATGATTGCATTAATTTGTGGGTTTTAATAAAAAATAGCATGAGACTAATATCTAAGGCCAGGGAAAACAGGGACCAGGAGGAAGTATCAATGGTTGGATTCTACCACATGTATGTGGAGAGCAGAGGGTAGATAAGATAGAGAAGGGACCGGTTTGACAATAAAAAAAATAGAAAAAATTGAACTCCAGCTGTAGTGCTGGTTAACAATTCTCTGTTTCCTGGAGTGACATCTCAAACTCTACAAAACTGATAATCCAGTTGTAGTATACCAGATTTAATGGTATATCATTTAGAAGGCAACCAATCTCAACTAACAAAAACATTAACACAGATGGTTTAACTTGTAACATCGTAGTAATCTCTCATATGAGAAGTTAATGTCTCTATTGTGAGATACAACAATTTACACTAGTTTTCTTCTAAGTAAATATTTTGGATCCTTTTCCAGCTCATAAGCATGATGCTTGGGTGCCCCCACCACTGTGACATGTGTCTCCCTTAAATCTTATTACGCATTTGGCGCATTACCCATCTGACATAGAAAAAAAAAATTTTTTTGATATTCCACTAGCAATGCTAGCAAATTGCTAACATTCTATTAGCAACTTATTAGTAATGAACAATATAAAATAAATTATTGTGGGCCTACTATGGGGGCAGATTTAAAGAATAGGTGGGAAAACTGTAGACAATGTGGAGGGAAGGTGACAGTGGTGATGGGAATGATGTTGGAATATTGAAATCCTGTAATGAGTCATGATGAATACCTTTGTAAACCACAATGTCTAAATTAAGTATAGGGAAAATAAAATAAAATGAAAAACTGTACCGCAGAAATTCATCAATTGTGTTGTTAGAAAATGCCTATACTGTTCTTATATTAACAACTATAACTGTAAAAGGGGACAGGAGAGGAACTCAGTGGAAAGAGCACTTGTCTTAAACATGTGAAGACCTGGATTCAACATCTAATACAGAAAAAAGCTAAAATAGGAAAGGAAAAGAGCATAACAGATCTGACCAATTCCCCTGTCCTACGTGCACTGTTCTTAGGAGTTCGAACAGTACTTCACTTTTAAATTAGGAACTGGCATAAACTGAGGGAAAGAAATGTTCTAAGAAGACTAAATGACTTGACCAAAGTCAATGAGATGATATTCCAAAAATAAATAAGAAATTAAAAGTCAGGCTTACATCCCTGTTTTGTTTCTTTGGGAGTAAAATTGCTAGTAAAAATTAAGAGGCATCTCAGTTGTGAGATCGTCCATTTGTAATGGTATATAATGATGCCAAAGATAATATTTTTTAAATGAAAAAAAATTCTTCCAGTTGTAGTTTCTGGTTAGAAACAGGCTTAAATATCACATGGCTGGTGGTTGGAGCATCTGTCACAAGATTCTGTATGACAAATGTTCCTTTAAAAGTAATCACTTAGACTGTAAAGTGTTTTTTTTTAATTGTTTCTGCTGCTGTTGTTTTGTGTATTTGTGTGTGTGTTTTGTTTGTTTTGCTGTTAACAGATTTTGTCATAACTTGAACTGTCAAAAAAAAACCCTTTGTAAAACATCAGACCTTATCATTTTATTCAGAATTTATATTTTATTCCTTGTATTTAAATTTTAGGACTATAAATGCAAGGGTGATTTAAACAATACCAAATTCTTTTACATCGACTTTATTTTTAGTTCCCCTTTTAAAGGGGACAATGGCTATTTCCCACTACACACCCACTATTTCTAAATTGTATTCATTCAGGAAAACTTCTGCAACCAAGCATTCAAATTTGATTATTGCCTAAGTATAAGAAATCTGTTTATGATGGCCTCTCAGTATCTGTATTGCAAACCATAATACCCAAAAAGGGTTGGGGAGAGAGGGAGAAAAAGGGTGGAGAGAAGAGAGAGGGAGAGGGAAGAAGGAGAGAGAGAGAGAGAGAGAGAGAGAGAGAGAGAAGGTACCTGCCAGAGTCAGATGGAGGGGAGGGACAGTTGAGGGATGGATGCTGGGGACATTGGTGGTAGGAAACTTACACAAATGTACACTGATAGAAGGATGAGTGCTGGAACATTCATTGTATGACTAAAACCTAATTACTAAAGCTTTGTAACAATATCTCAAAGTGATTCGATTTAAAAAAAAATCTGTTTAGCAAATTAAAAAGTTCGCTCCAGCAGCATGTGAAACATGCAAAGGGCAGAAGATGTGAGCATAAATAAATTCAGTAGTAACAACATGGGCTACTGGAAATAGCAGGATGGTAAGTGTCTAGAACAAAGATAAAAATCTCCAGTCCAGCCATACCCACACCCACCAACATCTCATCTTCATCTCCCAGCCCTCTAAAACCCCATGGTACTTTGGCTATGTCCACTACATAATTTGTTACAGCTTTTTCTTTGCCTTCAATCAGTCTATATCTATTACTAATTTAACCAACAACTGAAATAGTGATTTCTCCTTCACAAAGTCTAAGTGGATAGTTTTTCCCAAATCTGGTTACATATCTGCATCAAAAGATATAAAAGTATATTTTATGAAAGTCTTTAGGACCTACATACATAAAAACCACAAAATAGCATAAGCTGATTCAATACTTGAATTAATAAAGTTTTACTGCATTTATTTTACTCCCTTAAATAAAAAATGCAGTGTAAAGTGTGGGGGTATAGAAAACAGGAGAAAGAAAAGAGCTTTTCTCATACATGGAAAAAATGTACATCACAGAATATTACTTTTTCCTTTGAAAATTAATGGTCATTTGGTCAAATGGCTATTTGGCCAACTTCCTAACAAACTGCTTTCTGTTGTTTATTAAAGTTATTTTTCACAGCTGGAGAGTGCTTGCCTTGCATATGTCCACCCAGGTTCAATTCCTGGTATAACATATGATTCCCATAGCACTTCCAGATGTTATCTTTAAATAGGAGTAATGCAAGAGCACCCTACACTGTAGCCAAATAACAAAAAAGTATTTTTCATGGTGAGTTAAATTCACTGGTCTCTTTAAAGATATAATATTTTTTAGAACAATGGGATACTGTTGAAAGTTAACAAGGTTCCTTTCAGAAGTATTTTAGATTTTATATTAAATACCCATCCATTTTCTGGAATACAATGAAAAACCAAAAAGCAACTCATCAAATCATGAGGAACTGAATCTGCTCAAAGTATGTGTTTTCGAATGACGGTGATCTTCATTTAAGAATAATCTTATCTTCAATGTCGTGGAGGGTTTTTCCTATATTTTCTTCAATGTACTTTATGGATTCAAGTCTGATATTGAGATCTTTAATCCATTTTGATCTGATTTTTGTGCATGGTGTTAGACACAGGTCCAAATTCATTTTTTTTACATGTTGCTGCCCAGTTTTCCCAACACCACTTGTTGAAGAGGCTTTCCTTACTCCATTTTAGACTCATTGCACCTTTATCAAAGATTAAATGATCATGTGTTTGAGGTTGGGTGTCAGGATACTCAATTCTATTCCATAGGTCCACAGGTCTGTTTTTATTCCAATACCATGCTGTTTTAATTACTACTGCCTTGTAGTACAGTTTGAAGTTGGGAAAGGTGATGCCTCCCATCTTCTTTTTCCCGAGGATTGCTTTAGCTATCCTTGGGGGTTTATTGTTCCATACAAATTTCAGGAGCGTTTGGTCAATTTCTTTGAAGAATGTCATCGGTACCCTCATAGGGACTGCATTGAAGGTGAAACATCACTAACAAAGCAACTAGAAGAAAAGATAAACATATGGGACTACATGAAACTAAAAAGCTTCTGCACCTCAAAAGAAACAGTGACTAAGATACAAAAGCAGTCCACAGAATGGGAAAGAATATTCACCCAATACCCATCTGATAAGGGGTTAATATCCAGGATATATCAGGCACTGGTAGAACTTTACAAGAAGAAAACAAACAACCCCATCAAAAAATGGGGAGAAGAAATGAACAGAAACTTCAGCAAGGAAGAAATTCGAATGGCCAAAAAACATATGAAAAAATGCTCATCATCACTAACCATCAGAGAGATGCAAATCAAAACAACAATGAGATACCACTTTACACCACAGAGACTGGCACATATTCAAAAGAGCAAGAACAACAAGTGCTGGCGTGGATGTGGGGAAAAGGGGACACTCATCCATTGTTGGTGGGAATGCCGGCTGGTACAGCCTTTCTGGAAAACAATATGGACTTTCCTCCAAAGCCTAGAAATTGAACTCCCATTTGACCCAGCCATACCACTCCTGGGAATCTACTCTGGGAAACCAAAAATACGCAGCGGAAACACCATCCCTACTTTTATGTTCATAGCAGCATTATTCACAATAGCCAGAATCTGGAAGCAACCAGAGTGCCCGAAAATCGATGACTGGATACAGAAGCTTTGGTACATCTACACAATGGAATACTATGCAGCTGTTAGGAAAAATGAAGTTATAAAATTTGCCTATAAATAGATGGACATGGAGAAGATTATGTTGAGTGAAATTAGCCAGAAGGAGAGAGACAGATACAGAATGACTGCATTTATTTGCATGGCATAAATATATATGTACATATTATGATACCAATATCCAAGGTCAAGTGAAACATATATCAGGAGGTCTTGTCAAAGGTGGAAATTATCCCAAACGTGTGGGAGTCAGAGGTTAGGTAAGACAG
This sequence comes from Cryptotis parvus, assembly GCA_021461705.1. Lineage (NCBI taxonomy): Eukaryota > Metazoa > Chordata > Mammalia > Eulipotyphla > Soricidae > Cryptotis > Cryptotis parvus. Next base: position 120,512 of record JAJIBD010022177.1, read on the forward strand.
AAAATGGAACAGGGTGCTAATAATTGTCGAGGGTACTAATGCCAACCTAGAACTGAGCATTAAATAGAGGCAAAAGGATACACATGACAACCTTTTATTGTATGTTCTGTAATCATAGTCTGGAAGGGAAGGAAAAGAGAAAGAGAGAGAAAGGGAAAGAAATAAAGAACCTGCCATGGAGCAGGGCTGGGGGAAGGGGGAGGGAACCGGGGATGTTGGTGGTGGGAGATGGGCACTGGTGGAGGGACGGGTGCTGAAACACTGTATGACCAAAACCCAAACATGAACTTTTTAATTGTAAAAAAAAAAAAAAGAATAATCTTATTTGAATAGTAGTAAATGAAATTAAAATACTTCCAATCTAGCTGACAAGCACCTAAAAAACCATGAAGAAGGAAATAATAATTCTAGGCAAGTCTATTTAATAAAAAGGAACCTGAACTTTGGGCAAGTAAAAAGTTGTCATGAAGGATTCTGTGTGACAGGATAGAAGTTTCCCCTACACTGGCATACATATGCCTATGTCTTCAAGAGAAACAGAAAGATTCTATGTACACATTTCCTAGAAATTAAGCCCAGAAATTTTTTAGAAAATCTTCGTTTTCTTGCCATAAGAGTATAAGGTCTAAAAGACAACAACCTCATTTATTTTATTTAATTTGCCTTTATGTCCTACTAGAGCAACAAAGCATCTAGAACCACCCAAGCTAGAAAAAGTAATATATTTGTCGGATGAATTAAGAAATGAAAAATGTCCTCTAACCAACAGAATAATACTTAAGATAATCTCAAAACATACACAAAATCCTAAATTCTGAAATGAACCCTTCACATGCTCTAACACATAGTACTTGTATTATGGACAGGTTAGATTTTTCCAAATCTCCTTTGGTAGAAAGACTCCAAGTCTCCCTCTGGATGCATTTGTTCCCTGAGTCTGAGTAGCTGGGTAGGCTGCTGTACTGAATTCTGATTTCTGGGAGGTTATGTTTCAGAGGCTTTAAAAGGTGTCAGAGGAAAGATAACAAGTAAAGCCAGTATCTGCAACAGTGGGTATGTCAGTGGCCTGTCTGCAATCCCACCCCCATTGCAGGCGACAAGCAGAAACTAGATGATCATCTTGCCCCACTTCCTAGGAGAGAACCATGGACGAAAATAAGGGTGGGAGGGTATGAAATATGGAGATGCCAGTAATCTATGTAGCATCCTGCCCCAAATGCAACAGAATATGTAGGGGGAGGGGGAATCCTGGCACTAGGCCAACATTAAGTCCTGAGTGAAGCTAGGTATTCACCTCTCTCCCCTCTAGAGAGGAACACTGGCTGAATGCATGAGGCAACATAATCTATCCTTCCACTGTTTACAAGAGAAACACCTGAACACTGAAGATAAACATGTTCAAGTTGTTTGGTTGGAAAACAATCAAACAAGTTAGTAGTAGACTGAAAGAAGCAGGAATAGCAAGACCCAACACTTTTAAAAAGTGTTTTAAAACACTTTTAAAGCTAAAGAATGTAATGAGATAAGGAAATCATTACATTTCAGTCAAGAAAACAATAAATGAAAAATACAGCTCTTATTAACACATATCACTGTCTTCCCGTTCATCATCGATTTGCTCGAGTGGGCACCAGTAACATCTCCATATGACCTGTCTCATGCAAGAGGAGTCCAAAGGCACCTGCTTGCTCCAGGAACATAAAGAGCCTCAAACCATTCCATCAGGTCATGGGAATGAGGTCTAAAATTGTTACTGGTATTTGGCATATCAAATAAGACACGGGTAGCTTGCCAGGCTCTGCCGTGCAGGTGGCATACTCTTGTAGTCATCACCAGGATTTATTGATGAACCATGCGGCGCTGGTCTGCTGGGTGGAGTGCTGATGAGGGAGAAGTCGGATGTGGAAAATGGAGGTACTCATGGAGTGGGGATCTTCTGGCTTGTTGTGAGGCTCTGCTGGGGTGGCGGACCAGGGCTAGAACCCGCCATGCCTCCCAGGCGCCTCATGAGCGGCTGGGCACAGGGAGAGCAAGTAGCAGCTCTGCCCCATGTCTGTGAGTCTCTGGGCTGGAGCGATAGCCCAGCGGGTAGAGGCGTTTGCCTTGCATGCGGCCGGCCCATGCCGGCCAGGGTTCGATCCCGGCATCCCATATGGTCCCCTGAGCACCACCAGGAGTAATTCCTGAGTGCAGAGCCAGGAGAAACCCCTGAGCATCGCGGGTGTGACCCAAAAAAAAAAAAAAAAAAAAAATTAACACATATGCATGAAATAAATGAGCAAATAAGGTTATAAAACTGCTAACAGATAGCAACATGGTCAAAACATCAACAAGAAAATAAGAGCCCTAAATAAAGTACAGGAAAAACTGGGGTTAAAAGACATGTACAAGAACTCCACGAACAACAATAACAACAACAAAAACTAAATAGATAGTCTTCATAAATGCACACAGAACATTGTCCAGGACAGAACACATGCTGGGACACATTTTCTGTAGTTTATTTGGCCTCTCTTTCCTGTGAATCAAGCCATTGCCAGTTTTTTATTTCTTCAATAAAACCATTCATTTACTCTTTGAATTATTTTATGTTTCATTGATTTGTTTGGGGGTGGACTGGGCCATGCTCAGAAGTGCTCAGAGACTACTCCTCACCCTGTGCTCAGTGGTTACCTCTGGTCATGCTCTGAGGACCATGTCTATTGGTGGGTTTTGTGACTGTCTGCATACAGACTAAATACTTTAACTTCACAACTATCCCTCTATCCCCTTGTGCTTTAATTTTTATTTTTCCTACCTTCTATTTACTAGGATTGATTTGTTTGTTGTTTCTTTTCTAGTTACTCAGGCTGTTTAGATAATATGATTGATTTGAGCTTTTCCGCCTCCCCAAGGTTTATTGCCATGAGCTTACCCCTTAATAACAGATATTGCTGTCTCTATAGATTCTGAGAGAGGTTTATCTTCATTCTTGTTCATTTTGATGACTCTTAATTATTTTTCTTATTTTCTCTTTACCCCAATGGTTTTGAAGGAGACCACCGTCTCCTTCGTGCAAAATTCTACTTCCCCTAACGGGGAGAAAAGGCTGCAAAGTTTAAGAAGAGAACTCCCAGAATGACCACCAACTGGGAACTCTTTGGCACCATTGCGGCAACATGGGAAGATACCATCATTGATGACATCGATGAAGAATACAACCGACTGGTTCAGCACCTCCATGATTGTGCGAAGAATGCCGAGAGAGAGAAAGACACAAAAGGACGCTTGTCTTCAGAAACTCTTGAGCTCATTCGCCAACGTGGCAAGGCGCGAGCCTCAGGAGACCTAATGCTAACGTCCAAGCTTGCTAAACAGTGCAGAGAAGCGATAAAAGAAGACCTCAAAGACAGAAGAGCAGAAATACTGGAAGATGTAGCAGAAGCCGGGAAAAGTATTTGCACTGCCCGCCTGTCCTTCGCCAACTATAAGACCAAGATGACTGCCCTCCGACGCCCTGATGGATCTATCACATCTTCCAGAAAGGCAATGGAGAAGATTATCCAGGACTTCTACTCAAATCTCTTTGATAGCCACATCCATCTGCCCACATACCAAATTCCACAGGATGGATATGTCATTCCCAACGTTCTCCCTTCTGAAATCCGACATGCCATCTCATCGGTAAAGAAGGGAACAGCACCAGGCCCAGACAAAGTCAGACCCGAACATCTGAAGAATCTGCCGTCGGTACTCATCAATACACTAGCTCGGCTCTTCACAAGCTACCTGTCCGAATGCAAGGTGCCCTCCCAATGGAAAACCAGCAGGACAGTTCTACTGTTCAAGAAGGGAGACATTCATGACATCGGCAACTATCGCCCCATCTGCCTGTTGTCTGTCATCTACAAGCTGTTTACATGAGTCATCCTGAACAGGATTAGCAGAACACTAGATGAAGGACAACCATGCGAGCAAGCAGGTTTCCGGAAAGGATTCAGCACAATCGACCATATCCACACAGTAACCAAGCTCATTGAGGTTTGTAGGGAGTACAAGATGCCACTCTGTCTCACGTTCATTGGTTTACAGAAAGCCTTTGATTCTGTGGAGACTGAAGCAGTCATCGAAGCCCTAGTCAAACAGGGTGTTCAAACCCAATACATCAAGATCCTTCGTGAGCTGTATTACGGATTCACCACCAGGATCTCACCATTCTACAAAGAAGTGATCATTGATGTCAAAAGAGGGGTTCGACAGGGTGATACCATCTCACCAAAACTCTTCAGTGCCACCCTCGAGAACATCATGAGACAATTAGAATGGGAAGGAATGGGAGTGAAGATAGATGGTCGGCAACTACACCACCTCCGCTTCGCTGATGACATCGTTCTAATAACACCAAACATTAGCCAAGCGGCACAAATGCTGGCTGACTTTGACCGAGAATGTGGAAAGATAGGTCTACAGCTGAATCTGAAGAAAACTATGTTCATGAGAAATGAACTAGTTCCAGAGGCCCCATTCACTCTCAATGGAACAAACATCTCTGAATGCAGCAGTTATGTGTACCTAGGTCGAGAAGTCAACATGATGAACGACCTAAAACCTGAGCTGCGCAGGAGGAAGAGAGCGGCATGGAATGCCTTCAAAGGCATCGAAGAAATAGCAAAAAGGACAAAGAACCTCCGGCTCCGGGCACATCTCTTCGACTCCACCGTTCTCCCTGCATTAACATACGCCTCAGAGACCTGGGCCCTACGAAAGCAGGATGAGAATGCTATTCGGGTCTCCCAGAGAGGCATCGAAAGAGCTATGCTTGGAATATCACGTCTCACTCAAGTGAGAGAAGGAACCGGAGTTCTGACCTCCGTCGCTATTCCAGAATCAGGGACGCTGTCTCGTTTGCCAAGGCATCGAAAATCAGGTGGGCTGGACATGTAATGCGATTTGGAGACAACCGCTGGACTAGAGCCGTTACTGACTGGATCCCACGGGATGTCAAAAGATCACGTGGCCGCCCACCTACAAGATGGTCAGACTTCCTTGTTAAGACCCTGAAGGAACGGTTTGAGGCTCTTCATATTCCTGAATCAACCAGATGCCATTGGGCTACATTGGCACGTGATAGGGTCCAATGGAAATGTTACTGGCGCCTGCTCGAGCAAATTGATGAATAACGGGATTCAAGTGATCAAGTGATCAAGTGATCAAGTTTCCAAATGTTGGAGTTTACCCCCTCTTTCTTTTTTAATAAATGGTACTATGAAAACTAATAGTAACATGGAAACTAATAGTAAATGAAAACACAAGTGAAACTAGTTCAATATCTATGCAGAAAATCCAATTAAAGTAAGTTAAAGAGCCCAAAATTAAACAATGCATAGAATACACTGAGGAATACTTAGGCAGACCCATCTAAGATAGGAAGCTTGGAGGTAGCTTCAATAATTTGACTCCATTAACAAAGATAAGAAAAAACACACCAACAAATGAGACTGCACCAAATTAATAAGTTCCTAAGTCAGACTATAATTAAAATACTAAATGGAGGCAATGTTGTTCTGTGGGAAGGGAGATGGATGTGTAAACTCCAGAGTAAAACTCTATGTACCAGAGTTCACTACTGTGTAAAGACCCTGGGGAAACCACTGTTACCAGGTCAGATCAGGAGGCAGAGTCTTCAACAGAGGAATTGGGGAATAAGATGGAAGGTGACTACACAATACTCTAAATTATTAGAGAGCAGTGAGATTCAGTTTATTTATTTAAGTGAAGCAAGGTAGTTTTTACTGATAAATTATTTAGAAAGATGTGAAGGGAGAGAAAGAGAAGTGCAGGTTCAAGAGAGAGTACAGGCTTCTCCAGAGCGGAAAAAGCCAAGATACACAGAGACAAGAAAAAAGATAAGTGTTCAAAAGGAAAATCCAGGCTCTAAGAGCAAGCCAAGATTCACTTACAATAAAAACGACCACAAGTATCAAGTTACTCAAAGACTCTTACTGCCAAAGACAGGAAGTTCTAATGAATTCACTCAGATTTCACTTTGAAGGTCAGAGAACTGCTGATAATCATACTACAAAAAAATGGTAATGGAAGAAGATGTGATCAAAGTTTATCAGGAAGAAATAGCGGATCATTCAACAGTTTAGATATTCTTCCCTCAATCTGTTTTATTTTTAAAATAGTTATTTTATAATATGGTATTCAGAAATAATTGAAAACAGGTATCTCATCTCTTTAAAACATCTGGTAATTTGAATTATAGTGAATTATTCATTATCATTTGTTTTCATTGTGCTGGCTTTTGGTAATCAAACTCCAGCTTCTTTTACTCTTCCCTTTGAGAAAGTGATATGTGTGCACAGAGAGGACACCTCTTCCATGAACCATGCATTTTCAAAATTGTGATAAAAAGACAGACCGATAAAGATGTCCATAATGACTTTCCAATTGGCTCTAGTTCTAACGTAACTGCTTCACTCCTGAGCTATAATTTTCAATGGGAGATAAAATTTTTCAGAAATGAACTGTGGAAAAAATATGACCTTTTCTTAACTTAAAGCAATTTTTAATATCAAGTAGCTACTTAAAGCTATTTTTTAATATCAAGGCCTGAATCAAAGAAGACTATCAGTTGGAGATAAAAAAGACAGCTATGACGAGAGTAATGACTAATTCAAAAGACAGTTTCAGTGAAGATAAAGCATTTTTAGAGTAATAAAAAATCTGATCAGAAGGCCCCAGAAAAGTAATTTCATTAGCAGATAGTTATTCACACAAAAGTATATACAACCTTACACGGATTTTTATTTATTTTGTTTGCACATTCTGGTCTTTCATGGGTTTCAAATTGACATTATATCAGCTTCATTGAAGAAAAATATTTGTTTTTTGTTTTTTGGTTTTTTTTTTTTGGGGGTCACACCTGGCAGTGCTCAGGGGTTACTCCTGGCTCTGCACTCAGGAACAACTACTTGCGGTGCTGGGGGTAACAAATGGGATGCCGGGGATCGAACCCGGGCCGGCACTGGCCGGCGCGTGCAAGGCAAACGCCCTACCCGCTGGACTATTGCTCTGGCCCCTGAAGTAAAATATTTGTAAAAATATCCCATAAAAATAATTTTTAAAATAAATTAATAAACGTAAATACTAAATGACAAAAAATCTTTGCATCACATAAAGATTATATATCAGATACTATGTGACAGAACTATATACCAGATAAAAGACATATCCAAGTATATAAAGAACTCAAAGCAAATATACACACAAAACTAAACTACATCAAAGGGCTAGCAATAGCACAGCGGGTAGGGCGTTTGCCTTGCACACAGCTGACCAAAGTTTGATTCACTGGCATCCCATATGGTCCCTGAGGAATAAATCCTGAGTGTAGAGGGGCAGGAGTAACCCCTGAGCATTGCCGGTTGTGACCCAAAAGCGAGCGGGCGGGCGGGGGAGGGCGGATGGACGGACAAACAGACAAACGAATGAATAGAGAGACAGACGGACGGACGGAAGGACGGACGGACGGAAGGACGGACGGGCGGACGGACGGACGGGCGGACAGACAGACAGACAGACAGATGCATAAATAAATAAATAAGTAAATAAATAGACTTCATCATTCAGGAGGATTTGGGCTCCTCCTCCCATTCCCCACCTCCATGTTGGAAGGCGAGGCTGCAAGCTCCCAACCAACACAGCCCAGCAATCCCAGAAGTGAGTCACTCCAGACCTAACCACATCAGACCCACAGCCATGTCACTTGGCCCCATGTGGAAGCAGCCCATGGAGCTCTGGGGGGGCGGTAAATGGCCCAGCCAGCCCCTGGCCGAGTCCATCATAGCTCCAAGGGTTTGCTCACTCATGCGTGGGAGGGCCACGCTGGCCAGACTTGGAGCCCGGATTTGGGCTCCTCCTCCCATTCCTCCACCTCCATCTCAGATGGCATAGCTGCGAGCTCCCAACCACAACAGCCAGCAAACCGGAAGAGAGACACTTCAGACCCACAGCTGTGCCTCACGACAGTCTTAGATTATACTGGATGTTAGGACCAGATCCTTTCCAGGATCTTTCACATTTATACACTGTATACAGTTCTAGGCAGGTTCTAGCCATGGCTTGTCATCCCAGTGAGCCTAGCAAGAAGCCAGGGGAACCCCCACACCATGAGGTCAGTTATTCTCAACATCCAGACTCCACATATCCTCAGAGCTCTACCTAAGAGAAAATCTGATTTTTCCCTGCTGAGGTTCATCAGTAAAGCTCGAGATGAGAGCCTTCTACTAAGAGTATACCACCTACAAGGCAGAGCCTGGCAAGCTACCCATGTTGTATTTGATATGCCAAAAACCAGTAACAATTATAGACCTCATTCTCATGACCTGGAGGAATGGTTTGAGGTTCTTCATATTCCTGGAGCAAGCAGATGCCCTTGGGCTACACTTGCTTGCAACAGGACTTATGGAGATGTTTCTGCTGCTCGAGCAAATCGATGAACAACAGAAAGACAAGTGATATAAGTGAAACTTCATCAAAAATGTGGAGAGAAAAAGATAATTCCTTAAGACACATGCATGGATGGCAGTACGTATATTAAAAAAAAAGTGCTTAGTTACTTCAAATGAAGGTATCATCTCACGCCACTGAAAATGGCATATATTTAAAAAGTTAAAAACAATTAGTATTGCAAGCATCTGTAAAAGGATCCCTCAACCATTGGTGAGAATGTTATGTGGCTCAGTATCCATGGAAAATATTAAGATTTCTCAAAAAAGGTAAAAGCAAAGTTTTCATGTGTCTTCTCAATTACACTTCTTAGCATATACTCAAAAACAAAATGATTAATTTTAAATGACACTATACACACCTATATACACTGAACCAGTACAATAACCAAGAAAGAAAAATAATCCAAGTATTTAAATGGCAGATGAATGGATAAAATAGTTGTGGTACAGTGCTGGAGCAACAATATAGTGGGTAGGGCACTTGCCTTGCATTCTGCAGACTGTATCTGATCCCCTGTACACAATAAATCCTGCAAATCCCAGCAGGAATGACCCCTGAGCATAGAGCCAAGAGTTATCCCTGATCATGTACAGGTATGACCCAACAACAAAATTAAAAGTTGTTGTACACTCATACAATGGAATATTATGCAGCAATAAGAATAGAATTTTATGATTTGCTGCAACTAATGGAAATGGAGGATATCAAATTACTAAGTACTAAGTCAGAGAGACAAAGACAAATACTAAGAAATCTCACTGATTCGTGGTATACAGAGAAACAGAACAAGGAAATAAACAGTATTGAACAACAACAACCTCTTTTCTTTGGATTACAAAAATTCTATTGCCTATTTCCTATTAGTGTGGAAAGAGAAGAAGCATGAAGAGGTAGGCCTGAAGTAACATAAAGACAGTGATGAAGGATCATGGGTACTTTGGTAGTGATGAAGTAAATTAGTACATCAAAACCATAAATAGTAATGCTATTATAACCATCCTACCTTAAACTAATAACGATGATGATAAATAGCAGCCTCCAAAAACACAAGAAAATAATTCTAAGTGCTACCCAAATTCTATATCCCACATATCAAATCTGAACATGATGTAGATATACATACATATATATGTAAATATATGTGTATATATCCATATATATAAAGTTATGTAAAGCTCCAGAAAACTAGAACAATACTTAACTGTTCTCATTGCTTTTAAATGTTTCCTTTTCATTTTAGAAAATAAGTTTAAGGGGCCAGAGTGATAGAACAGCAGGTAAGGCATTTGCCTTGCACGTAGCCAATCTGGGTTCGATCCCGGCATCCCATATGATCCCCAAGCACTGAGGAATAATTCCTGAGAAAAGAGCCAGGAGTAAACCCTGAGCATCGCTGGGTGTGACCCAAAAAGCAAAAAAATAAAAAATAAGCTTGAGTTCCTACACCCAAATTGAAAGGTTCAAATATTTTTAAAAAATATTTTACTTTTATATGTTAAAATATTTTAAATAATTTTCAGCCTCCAATTATCAGCCCTTTATTTCAGAGCTCATTGTAAATTTCTCTACGTAATCATCAGTGACTCTACTTAGAGGGCATAAAATTCTAAAATAACTGAAAATGTAAAATTGAGCATTAGTAAAATACTATGCAAAAACAGTCACACAGTCCGAGGAATTCGAGTTTAGAAAGAGGCAGCTGAGTAAGGTACAGTTTCTAAACATATATTTTTGCTGACATTTAATATTCCTGTCATTCGATGTATTGCCTGTAAAATTATACTTTGACCAATTCATTCTGATGAGGCACTTTAAAGGGGACCCTTAAGGTCCATAATCTAGTTCCTATCAGTAAAGTCCAACATTCTTAATCCTTTATAATCATTTCTAACATATACACAAAAATTACTTTCTCTCCTTTCTATGTAGCTGTTCATAAACGCAACAACAAACTTGGGTGTTGTTCTCTGCTGCCTCATGAATATATGCCAGCAAACGCTTTTAAACTTGTAAGAATCAATAAGGTGAAAGAATTACAACATTCTCTGGGTTCTTTTTCTTTTTCAGGTGAAACAAATAGTTTTTACTTAAAGGAACTTAGAAAGATGTTAGTGCAGAGAGAAAGAGAAAGAGGATGAGAGAGAGAGAGAGAAAGAGAGAGAAAGAGAGAGAGAGAGAGACAAAAGTATTCAAGAAAGAATATGGGCTTTTCTAGAGAGGAAAAAGCAGAGGGGAAAGAGGAAAAGAGGTAAGTCTTAAGAGGAGCACAGACTTGGAAAGAAAAAGGGCATCCTCTATTTTAATTTTTTCCTTTGTCAATGGAAAATTTTTCCATTGTCAATAAGAATTTCATTTCATATAAAGATGATCACTTTGATCACTTTACCCCTATTAGTAAAAATTTTCACAAATTTTAAAAACTGGAAGAGAAAATTTCAGCTTACCAAGCACTGTTAAATCTTGCAGAAATAAATTACAAAATAAAATTAAAAACCCAAGCAATTCCTCTATAAGAATAATCCTCATCCATGAATAATAAATTATTCTGTGTCTGATTATATTTCCTGTAACACAGTGACACATATATGGCTCATGTTTGCAATGAAGCTGAAAATGTTATATAAAAATAGGACCTTAAATAAAATTAGTGTTGGAAGTAGTAAAGAGATATACATGATAACCTTTCAGTATCTGTATTGCAAACCATAATGCCCATAAGGAAAAAGAGAGAGGCAGAGACAGACAGAGAGACAGATATAGAGAAACAGAGAGACAGAGACAAAGACAGAGAGAAGAAAAGTGAAGGTCATAGAGGTAGACAGGGGGATGAAGGATGCCTGGAGGGAAACTTGGGACAGTGGTGATGAAGGGACAGGTGTTGGAACACTGTATGACTGAAACCCAATCATGAACAACCTGGTAACTATGTGTCCACTGTGATTCAATTTTAAGAAAAAATAGAACTTTTGGCTTGCTGCTCCACTATCCCAGGTGAGGCTTGCCTCTAGTTGAAATCACCAGGCCTACAGGTCTACTCACAAATTACATGGTGTTCAGTTATTCTTTCTTTGATTATGTCAGGACAAGCAGAGAGGACAGATGGCAATCTCCAGTTTAAACTTCAGTCATTTTCCACGGGGCTTAACTACAAAGACTCAGTCTCAATACAGTAAGAATATAGAAAATTAATGGTAAAAACAGATAGAAGCCTACCAAGATCAATGAGCAACAGTACCACAAAACATGTAAACAACACCACTGAATCCTCAGGCAGTGTCTTTACTGATACTAGGATGAGAACTTTTAATGAATTCAAAGAAATGATAACAGAGAAAAGCACAAGAGTCAAAATGAATAAACCACGACAGTCAGTCATGACATAAATGAAGGACATGCTATATTTAAAAAGTCAATAGGAGCACAGAATAGCAGAATAACAAAAGCTGAGCAAAACAAGGAGCACCAAGATAAGAAGTATGAAACTGCTATGTAACAGAATCAGTATGGTGAAAGAATTACAACATTCTCTGGGTTCTTTCTTTTTTTTAGTGAAACAAATAGTTTTTACTTAAAGGAATTTAGAAAGATGTTAGTGTAGAGAGAAAGAGAAAGAGGATGAGAGAGAGAGAAGGTAACAGCAGAAGGTAGAAAATAGTCTTAAAAAAAAAAATGAACAGCATACCAGAGAACTATGGTATGAGTTCAAGAGGAACAATACAATAATCATTGGAGTCCCGAAGAACTGGGCAGTAAATGTGAAGAAAAATCGATAGTTCAGGAAATCACTAATATTAACTTCCCAGAGTTGAGTCCAGGCACCAAGATCCAAGAGGTCCGAAGGGTTCCAGTGAAAATAGACCCCATTAAGAAGACTGCAAGATACAACATGCTCAAAATGACAAAATCCAAACACAGAGACAATATCAAATTCAGCAAGATCAAAAAGGAACTACATTCAAAAATATAGCCCACGGGCCGGCGATAGTCCAACGGGTAAAGCGTTTGCCTTACACGCCGGCCTGTGCGGGCCCGGGTTCGATCTCCAGCATCCCATATGGTCCCCGACAACCGTCAGGAGTAATTCCTGAGTGCAGAGCCAGGAGAAACCCCTGAGCATTGCCAGGTGTGACCCAAAAAAAAGCAAAAAATAAAAAATAAAAAAAATAAAAATATAGCCCATTAAGATGTACATCAGATCTATCAAGTGAGACTACAAGCCAGAAGAATATGGAATAAAATAGTACAAAACTTCAATGAAGTGAACACCTCACCAAGAATACTCTAAGCAGCTAGATTATCATTCAGATTTGAACTAAACAGTGTTATAGACAAGACAACAGCTACAGAATTCATAGTCTTGAAACAAGTTTTGCAAGAAGCATTAAAAGAGCTCCTTTCAAGGAAAGGAGAAACTTCCCATTGTGTGGCATTGACTATGGCACTCACTAATGGTGCATATGGTTGTCCTTTACAGATGAAGAAAGGTTAAAAACATAGCAATTCGTCATCACAAAAACACTTATACTGATTGATTTCCTGATAAATCTATTTGCTATTCCTTTAAGTTTTATTAAACCAAGTAATATTAGATAAATATGTTATATGCCTGCCAAGGGGACAGACTGGAGACTAGAAGGGAATCTGAGGGATAGTGCTAAAGGGAAAGAACTGGTGGTGGGATTGGTGTTGAACACTGTCCACCTGAAATAACTATTATGAACAACTTTGTAAACCACGGTGTCTCAAAAAATATTCCTTAAATAAAAATAAAACAAAGCAATAATCCAATTTATTTTTATAAAGAACAGCAAGTAGTATATTTAGTATGATAAAAATAACAGAAAATGAGAATGAGTAATGAAAATTCACCAGATGAGTAATCTAAGCATATTATATTCTAGTACATGCTCTTTTCCCTAATAAAATCACGTATTGTGTCATGTAAATATGCAAATCAAGGTTGCCGGCTATTGTCTAGTCACTTATAACTCTCTAAATCATTAAAGATATTTGCATGTTGCAAAAACCAGAAAAGGATCTGCCAACACAAGTTATTAGTATGCAAACATGAATAGAGACAGCTCCATTTATTCAATACTTTTTGTCTAGGTGATTAATATTTACTGCTGCATTTACCTCAAACTGAATTTCACATACTAATGATTCAGAACTCATTATCTGGAGTGATATACTATTCTGCTATTTCAGAATATTTCAAAGGGAGTTTTGTAAATGCAGGAGCAGATCAGCACAGCTGGGAGGCAGAAACACATCACAAATGATGACAGTCCCTTCACTCATTTAAACCAAAGTCACTGCCACAATGTGTGTAGAAGTTACTTGCCATGGAGAAATATCTGACTGTAGAAATAGTACAGAGGGTGGGGCACTTGCCTTGCAGATAGCTGACCAGGGACTGATCTCCAGCACCAAACAGAGTTCCCTGAGCCCATCAGAAATGATCCCTGAGCATAAAGCCAGAAATAAATCCTGAGCACTGTGTGGTGTGCCACCACACTCTATAAAAAAAAACTAAATAAATAAAAGAAATATTTGGTTGTAAGAGCAAATAGGTGATTTTGAAAGCTATTTCCTTTTTTTAAAACAGTAGCTTTCCCCAACATTTTTCTATCAAAAATGTTCTTTTTATTTCCACATCTTGTGAGTTCGTTTTCAGCTTCATAGCTCCTGACAGCTTCTCTTTTGATTTCATGCACTCTATTCAATTTCTACTGCTTCCTCCTGTTTGGGACCCCACGCTTTTAAAAGTCAACATTAGATTTCAATTTTCCCCAGACTTATTGGTATATAACTGATGTATAATAATGAGTAAATACATATAGTGTGCAACTTGTTGATCTGAAGCACCTACGGTGGCAAAATGAGTATTACCATACTTTGCTTAACAGTTCCATCAAGTCACTTAATTATCTCTTCTATCAATGAAAATAATTAAAACCTACCATCTTAAAAGATGTGAAGTATACAATACAATATTAACTAGAAGCACTACGGTGTATACTTGATGTCCAGAATGCAGTCATCATATAACTTGTAGTTTGTAACCTTGGAACAACAACTCACCAATTCCTCCCCACCCGGTCTCTGGTAGCCACCATGCTGTAAACTCCGTGAAAAACTAATTATTTTTAATATTTTTCTTATCATTACTAACACATGATGATGATGATTTTTAAATACAAAACTATTTTATCTAAGAATACAAAATTTTTTGAAGTTTAAAGTTGCAATGTTAAATGATATCATTTTATGTATGATATTATAAATAGGAGGTACTTTTCAAGGTAACATGAACATGGTAATAGTGTTATAAATGCTTATTATGAAATGTTATGAAACATTTTAATATCCAATAAATGATTGGATATTAAACCAGTGATTCAAAGCAACTTAAAAATTCTTTTTTACAAAAAAATCATGAATTTGAAACAGCTGGAGTGCTGAGCGGTGATAACCAAGTACAGCTGTGAGACTCTCTAAACTGATGTGCATCTAGAGAGATATTAATTACAATGACAAACAACCAAGTGACTCTGCCTCCAGTGCTTTAGAAGTTTCATCTACTCCATATTGCCATATTTCTTATGATGAATAAGAGACCATCAATTTTGCTAAAGACTGGGGCTACAAACTGAAAAGAAAAATAATTTCCATTGTACCTGAAATGCAAATTTTATGGAAAGTATACAGTCAAGTTTCTACATAAAAGAGAAATAAAGCTTAAATTATTCCAAAAGTAATACTTTTAAGGATAAATACAAGTCCATGTGTAACCTGAGAAATTAAGATACATATTCTAAGCCTCCAGGTTAGACCTCAGCTTAAACTATAGGATTTTGAAACATTCTGTGACCAGCATGTGACTAACCTTGTTCTCTTCTATTCAGATTTTCTCTATTCAGAGTTGCACTTCAGGCATGCAGATGGCAAAGAGTTTGAGCTCTTTAAGAGAAGCTCCTCCCTATTCCCAATCTAGCGGCACAATACTGTGTCCTAAAACTACAGAGCTAGGGTGTTTTCCTTTCTTTCTATTTATTTAATACATGACAAACAGGGAGCAGAAATAGATTTATAGTATTATGTGTTCTAGGGAAAACTGATTGAACAAAATTCCAAAGAAGTAGATAAAATTAGTGATGAGAATATTTTACCTTAATTCAAAACTAAATATTTTAGAAATTCTAACATCAGATGCTAAAATGAAATTCAGATTCAAGCCAGCCGAGGTACTAGGCAAAAGCTTTCAAAGGGCAGGTGGCGTTTTTTTTCTGATGACTGGGGCATCAGAGAATGGTTGGCATGAGCATCCCTGAATAAATGCAGTATGCCCTTCTCTCTCAGGATTTAGCAAAACCTGCTCTCGCCCCAAAAAGTCTCCTACTGGGATGGTCAAAGACAGAAATAGTAAGCAAAATCAGTCATTAACACAGAAGGAGCATTCTACAGCAGCATTTACAAGCAATAAATAAAAATATATTTGCCTGTATAGACCTACAAATAGAGGTTTACTCACAGAGATTACTGTAGCTCCAGCAGTTACCCATTGATCATAGAAAATGACCAGTTCATCAGCTTAAATGCTTGAGAAAAGTTAGCTAGAAAAGAAGCCAGCTTATTCAAAATCTGCTGTTCTAGTCAACTGGAAGCAAATTAGTTTCAAATTTCCTGGCAGCCCCTTTTGCCCTGCACTGCACACGGTGATGTCAATGGAAGCACTCAGAGCAGTAGGAACCCTCTCGGAGGAGCTGCCGCCTGGTCCCTCTCACAAAGCAGCCTGTGCGTTTCTCTCCCTCTTTCTGCCTCTTTCGCTCTCTACCTCTGGTAGCTTACCGAAAACAACCACTGTAGGGCTTTTCTAAATTTGTGAAAACTACTTCCCGGGAGATAATTGAGATGACGGGAGTCAGCTTTAATGTAACCATTTCCCCAGTGCAGCAGCAGGAAACCAGCACGGGCTCCAAGAGGATTGTACCATCCTGGGTGACATCAGAGGTGGGGCTGTCACACTACTATTATGCAGCATTTTCTCTGACGTGAGAATGACACACATGAAAGGAGATGCTTGGGTTCCCTTTAAAAGGGTTTCATTCTTGTGTTATTTAAACAGAAAAGACAAAATCAAGTTTAACGTTGAGAGGCTGTTATCGGGAGATATAAATGCTGCTCTGTCAGTTCATCTCACTGCTAAATGATGCTGCATCTGAAGTCATTTTACTGATTATATTATCCTCCTTTGGTTAAATATTTAATGATTAACTGTTATCACCTAGAAACTGTAATATGAAAAAAATTCAAGCTCATTAACTTCCAGTTTAAAATGTGATGGCATAAACTTTTATACCACTAATAATAGCTTGGATGCATACAGTACTTTTCAACACAATCCCAATTTTAAAAAAATACATGTAAAAACTAATGGTTTTGTAGATTTTTTTAAGTGAGGAAAAAACATGATACAAGATGAACAGAATGATAGAATGTTGGTTCTTAGTCTTGAAAATAAAAGTTAATGCAACCTTTTAAAGCTCATCTGCTATAATTTTAATATTAATGTATTTGTTATAATCTTAATATTAAGCTCTCACTTTAATAATCCAACAAAAAAGGCAACCACAAAAAATTATTTTTCATCATTATGTAGAGATTCACTTAGTACCAGATGTTAAGTTTAATTTGGAGTGTACCCTCTTATCAGTAAGGAAAAAATAGAAAATATTTGTATAATAGTTGCTATGTACCAGTAACTGCATTAAGAACTTTTTAGAACTCATCCCATTCCTATACAATGGGATGGTCACTACTATTAATACACTTAAAATATTGATACACAAATAAATCAATTTGTGTAAGATGACATGGCTAAAACTGGACATGGCTAAAACTGTTACAGGAACTTTGACTATAAGGTCCATCATTATCTGGGCTCCCTTGTCAAGTACAAGAATTCTGAATGAATATAATTTTCAGGTTTTACAACACAGTAAGCCAAACCAGTCTCAAGAACACTGGCCAAATATAAGAAGAGAAAGGCAGAATATGTCTAAAGAAATCATAGCAGAACAAAAATGTAGGAGCAATACCCAGGAGCATAAGTTTAGTACTGACTGTGCCAACAGACTTTAGCCAAAACTTAAATTCTTTACAGTTGTCTCCTTACTTCTGAATAATAGATTTTCTAACTATAAATACATTTTTAAAACATGTAAACACACATGATCCAGATTTACAATCTGAGTTCATAACATTCCAGTTACGCCACCTCAAGAGAGCGGGAGGGAGGCAGGGAGGGGAGGGAAGGAGGGAGGGAGGGAGGGAGGGAGGGAGGGAGGGAGGGAGGGAGGGAGGGAGGGAGGGAGGGAGGAAGGAAGGAAGGAAGGAAGGAAGGAAGGAAGGAAGGAAGGAAGGAAGGAAGGAAGGAAGGAAGGAAGGAAGGAAGGAAGGAAGGAAGGAAGGAAGGAAGGAAGGAAGGAAGGAAGGAAGGAAGGAAGGAAGGGAACAATGACGTTCTTAGGATTAATAAATTAATTAGCCAATGGCTTACAATTTTGTTTTAGTATCATTATCTCTGAACTATAGCTTTTCAAATGATAGAGGAATTATTAAAATGTGATAAACATATGTAATCCAGGTTTACATTCTGGGCCCAGGATATGTCAATTAATTCACCTCACTGGGATGTTTCTCAATTGAAAAAAGAACACAGGAGTAGTCCTTAGGATTAGTGCATTATTCATAAAATATATAAAGCACACAGACCTAGCATATAATAAAAGTTCAAACTTCTTTATTATAGTGATACTAAAATTAACATGTTCATTATTATCATTTTCCTATAGTTTAGTTTGGGGTCCACAGCTAGCCAGCTTAGGGGTTACTCCCAGGTCTGTGCTAGGGAGTCACTTCCTGGGGACAAAGCAGTTTCAGGGATCAAACAGGGCCTCCTGAATGCAAAAAGTATGATCTCAATTCACTGAGCTAACTTTCTTTCCTTTTATCATACTTTTTCAAAACTGTCAGCTTTTCAAAAACTTCTCCAAGAACAGCTATTATTTTTTCAAGAATTGACTGAAAAGCAGAAAGGACCACTTTCCTGGCTTCATATAGAGATCAAGTAAGTTATTAAACCATCAGCTCCCTGGGCTAAAGACCCTTGCCATGCATTCCCAAGATGTTATTCAGAAAGGGAAACAACAGACAGACGCTTCTGCCCTTCCCAATTTCTTTTCTTCAGTCTAAAATGTCCAAGCTAGGGATAAAAGCAGGTATTCTAAACTTTAGGTAGCCCATTAGCTAACAGAGCAAAAAGATACAGAGACCCAAACCCACAACAGAACCTCCTAACGAGATCGTATTTTTGTGGAAAAAAAAACTAAGTCCAGTTCAAGTATTTAACCCAAATTTTAATGTGGCTCTCAATAAATTAAATTGATCAATAGTGTATGGCCAGAATTTCCTACATTTTCAAAAGCTAATGAGAGCTGCACTACTTTTCTATTATAGATGTGTGTATACAAGCTCCCCAATGCTAAATCAAAGTCAATGACTCACTGTAGAAAACAACAAAAGCAAAAATACTAGGAAACTCGCCCCACCACACTAGCCACCACCTTTGCTGTCTGGACGCTGGGATACTACCTCACGACCAGATTAACAGAGCAAAACCAGTTCGAGCCCAGGTAGGCAGCTCCCAGAAGCGGGAATCGCTGGGAATTCATCAGATGGAGTCAGGGGTCGGCTATTCCCCCTCCATTTTGTTGAGCCTGGTGGCCCCGCCCAGGAGCTGCCCTGGTACAACCAGCCATAGCATGCGGGCCTCGGACATGGCTGGGGAAGCTCGAACTCCGCTTTCCCCAGGCTAAGCTGACCATGGGACTCCCAGGAGGACAGATGGGTTTTGGGAGGGGCCCATCACCTCTGGGGGTCCGGGAAGCAGCCAGATGAGACTTGCCCACCACACTAGCCACCACCTTCGCTGTCCAGACACTGGGATACTACCTCACGACCAGATTAATAGAGCAAAACCAGTTCAAGCCCAGGTTGTGCTGCCACTTGCTCTGAGGATCAAATCTGGTCAGCTCTGTATAAGACAAGAGCCTTATATCTACCTATCTTCTCTCCAGTCCATGGGTTCTATACTTAACCATTCTTATAGAGCTGAACCCATTAAATAAAAACGTGAATGTATTCAATGTATTCATTAATTTATCCTCACTATCTAACCCTAAACACACTCAGGCACCTTCTGACCTTATTTCTTCCACAATACCCTGGTTAGCAGGGTCATCATCCTCTCCCACCCCTTCTGCCTCTTCCCCATAGATATGACCCTACAGACATGTCATACCTCTTTCCAGCATTCACAGATATAAACTTGTTCTTTCATGATAATTATTTCAATCCCTGTATTTTACCATATCTCACTAAAATAAATCACTGTATCACTGTCACTGCATCACTGTCTTCCCGTTCATCATCGATTTGCTCGAGCGGGCACCAATAACATCTCCATATGTCCTGTCTCATGCAAGTAGAACCCAAGGGCACCTGCTTGCTCCAGGAACATAAAGAGCCTCAAACCATTCCATCAGGTCATGGGAATGAGGTCTGTAATTGTTACTGGTATCTGGCATATCAAATACAACACGGGTAGCTTGCCAGGCTCTGCCGTGCAGGTAGCATACTCTTGTAGTCATCTCAAAATCCAGCATTTATTGATGAACCATGCCGCTGCTTGGAGCCAGGCTGTGATAGGCTGGTCTGCTGGTTGGAGTTCTGATGAGGAGGAAGTCCGGATGTGGAAAATGGAGGCCCTCATGGAGTGGGGGGGTCGTCTGGCTTGTTGCAAGGCTCTGCTGGGGTGGCGGGCCAAGGCGCCCACCATCCCTCCCAGGCGCCTCGTGAGCGGCTGGGCACAGGGAGAGCCAGTAGCAGCTCTGCCCCATGTCTGTGAGTCTCTGAGAGACTAAAATAAATCCTTGGTAAAAATTGTATAATGGCTTCCAAAAATGAACATTCACGTATTCACATTAGTATCTCTATCACTATCACTTTGGTTGAGAAATATAAATAGCCAAATCAAACATACAATCAGGCAAGAAAATCATTAACTACTCTAATGTGCTGTCTTAGAACTAAAACACTTATATAAATCAAGACTGTGTGATGCCAATTTTTAATCATCAAACTATATTGTATTGTTAGTTTTAATAATTAAATCCATTTTGAAGATAACAAGATTATCAGTACCAGTAATAAAAATTACCAACAAAAAAAATAGCTTTCTTGTGTTCAACAAATTAGTCTAAAGAGTTTTCCTACTTCTATTTATTCATTTGAGTATTTACTTAGGGTTGGAAACACACAAGGCTTGACGTTCAGAGGCTACTCCCTGCTTGGTGCTCAGGTGACAATGTGGTAAAACTTGAACCTCTTGCATGCGAATTATGAAATCCAGCCTCTTGAGGTACGCTCGGTCCTCAGGTTTTTTTTAATTTATTTTTACTTTTGTTTAGCAAGTATTATGATGCTAGGAACTGAAAAAGTTCTCCACAAACTATTATCAAACCAAATTCAACAACATATTTAAAAAATGATCATACACCATGATCAAGTAGGATTTATCCTTGGGATGCATGGGTGATTTAATATATACAACTTAAATCAATGTGTAGTATACCACATCAATGCAAAGATATGCAACATTTAAATTGGCAGTTGTAGGGCAATCCTGGCAATGCGGGTTTTAAACTTTGGGCTCTAGAAAGCAAAATATGCACTCTAGTGTTGGATGACAGGCTTAGCTGGCTTGGGAGCTTTGCTGCTTTATCCACTCACAGCTTAATCTATTTACATGTTCTTAAACCAAGGTACATACTAATGAGATTTCTTCTATGTAAACACTGATGGAGGGTGTTGCAGTTACAGAAGTCACCTTGAAAAAATAAAGAAAAAAGACAGATATAGAATGACTGAATTCACTTGTGGGATATAAATATATACCAGTATTCTACTAACTGTTGAAAAAGTTAACACCAGATTAGAACTGAGTTTGAATGTAGGCAAAGGGATATACATAATAACTCCTAAATGTATGTATGACAAGCCACAAAATGTAAGAGGAAGAGAGAGAGAGAGAGAGAGAGAGAGAGAGAGAGAGAGAGAAGAGGAAAAGGACCTGTTATAGAGACAGGTTAGGGAATGGGAAGAAAATCTGGAGATATGAGTGTTGGAAAATGTGCACCGTGGAGGGATGGGTGCCTGAACACTATATGACTGAGACCCAATCATGTACATCTTTGTAATTTTATATCTCACTGTGGTATAATAAAATTAAAGAGATGCAAAAAAAGTCACCTTGACTCTGAATGAGTATCTTTTGACTTATTATTATACATCTACTAAGACTTCTATGTTATCTAGATTGGGCACAGCTCCTCTTTATACCCACTTTATACTCAGCATGGGACAGTTAGAATTTACCAGGAGACTGCCACCCTGGCTACGTTGAGACTATCATTTTAGATTATAGGAAGGATCATACTAGTTTGCCCTTAGCAGGCCAAGTGTGACCCTTTCAGTATACAGAGATCGAGATACTCAGAATCACTCTGGTGCAGATAATGGGAACCATCTAGATTACATAAAGCCCATGAAATTAAGATGTATTACTTTATACCAGCCTCCTTTCTCTTGCTCCAGTTGTTTTACATAAGGAATAATCTATAAGAAGGGATTAGTCCTTGGCATACTCCTTTTTTATGCCTGTAATAGGGTGTGACACCACCCTTCTACTCTCTTCTACTATCTAGAAGCTGTTTAGGGTTCTTTGTTGACAGGACCCTCCCCTGTCAACAGTTAGGATTTCTTTGGTGTATATAAGGGGACTGACTTGAGGCACTCGCCCCTTTTTTGGGTAGGTCTCCTCTCTGGTAGGACTTTCTTTAATGGGACTCCTTTCTGGTAGGATCCTCTTTGGTGGGAGACTTGGGCTCTCCTGCATGGTCTAAGTTCTGACCAGAGCTAGAGTTCTTTCATATTACTGGATTGTGGTGGTAGAGCTTTTGTACTATTAAAAGCCTTTTTGGAACTGTGCCAGACTCGTGAACTTTCCTCTGTTTCCCCAGCGGCCTCGGAGGTAGAAGGGAACTTCTTTCCTAATTCTGCTGGGTATCCCAGCAGCTCCCTGACACTTTAGTCCATTAAACCATTTGCCCACCCTTAGAATTAAACTACTAATAATGCTATTTTAGGGCCGGAGCGATAGCCCAGCGGGTAGGGCATTTGTTTTATGCGGCCGGCCTGTGCCGGCCTGGGTTCGATCCCGGCATCCCATACGGTCCCCTGAGCACCGCCAGGAGTAATTCCTGAGTGCAGAACCAGTGGTAGTCCCTGAGCATTGCCAGGTGTAACCCAAAAAAGCAAAAAAAAAAAAAAAAAAAACAGATATTTTATAGAGGATATCACTTGATCACTTGATCACTTGAATCCCGTTATTCATCGATTTGCTCGAGCTGGCGCCAGTAACATTTCCATTGGACCCTATCACGTGCCAATGTAGCCCAATGGCATCTGGTTGATTCAGGAATATGAAGAGCTTCAAACCGTTCCTTCAGGGTCTTAACAAGGAAGTCTGACCATCTTGTAGGTGGGCGGCCACGTGATCTTTTGACATCCCGTGGGATCCAGTCTGTAACGGCTCTAGTCCAGCGGTTGTCTCCAAATCGCATTACATGTCCAGCCCATCTGATTTTCGATGCCTTGGCAAACGAGACAGCATCCCTGATTCTGGAATAGCGACGGAGGTCAGAACTCCGGATTCCTTCTCTCACTTGAGTGAGACGTGATATTCCAAGCATAGCTCTTTCGATGCCTCTCTGGGAGACCCGGATAGCATTCTCATCCTGCTTTCGTAGGGCCCAGGTCTCTGAGGCGTATGTTAATGCAGGGAGAACGGTGGAGTCGAAGAGATGTGCCCGGAGCTGGAGGTTCTTTGTCCTTTAGCTATAGAGGATATATTCTCTATATAAAATATCATGCGTATACATATATAATGAGACAATATCTCAATGTTAAACCCAAAAAAGTTAAGAAAATAATCTACTCATTTTGTTAGACTACACTATAATTACACAGAGCAAAAAAACTCAATAATCAAAATACTGTAAGTTGAGAAATAGCATCTCCAATGAAACTGAATGTTTTAGAAATAGCTACAAAAAGTAATATATGAGATAAAAGAATTTCTTTAATTAATATATGATTATAATAACAGGAATACTAAAATAAATAGCTATCTCAGAATGCAGTTGGCTAACATTTCTATTCAAAAATAATAAGTAGTTTTTCCATGAAAATTCCAAATACTCAATTTCATACTATCTTAAATCAAAATGAAAGATTTAATTGTGTATTACACAACATTTTAAGTTATATAAAACTCAAAATTATGATATGTGGAATTCTGATATGACGAAGAGAGCGGCATGGAATGCCTTCAAAGGCATTGAAGAAATAGCTAAAAGGACAAAGAACCTCCAGCTCGGGCACATCTCTTTGACTCCACCATTCTCCCTGCATTAACATACACCTCAGAGACCTGGGCCCTATAGAAAGCAGGATGAGAATGCTATTCGGGTCTCCCAGAGAGGAATTGAAAGAGCTATGCTTGGAATATCACGTCCCACTCAAGTGAGAGAAGGAATTCGGAGTTCTGACCTCCATCACTATTCCAGAATCAGGGACGCTGTCTCGTTTACCAAGGCATCGAAAATCAGAAGGGCTGGACATATAATGCGATTTGGAGACAACTGCTGGACTAGAGCCATTACCGACTGGATCCCACGGGATGTCAAAAGATCACGTGGCCGCCCACCTACAATATGGTAAAACTTCCTTGTCAAGACCCTGAAGGAATGGTTAGAGGCTTTTCATATTCCTGAATCAACCAGATGCCATTGGGCTACAATGGCACGTGATAGGGTGTTGGAGGACATGTTTAGCTAATCTGGGAGTTTTGTTGTTTTGCTCACTCCCAGCTTAATCTTATTTAAGCCAAGGTTCATTCTAATGAGATCTCTCTTCTATGTAAACACTGCTAGAGGGTGTGGCACTTACAGAAGTCACCTTGATTGAATAACTTCTGACTTATACATCTACTAAGACTTCTATGTTTTCTAGATTGGGCACAGCTCCTCTTTATACCCACTGCACCCAACGTGGGACAGTTAGAATTTACCAGGAGACTACCACCCTGGCTACGCTGAGACTAAAGGAAGACTATTGGAAGGATCATACTAGTTTGCTCTAAGCAGGCGAGTATGACCCTTTCAGTACATGAGAACAAGATACTCAGAATCACACTGGTGCAGATAATAATAAGGACCTTGTGGGTACCATCTAGATTACATGAAGCTCATGAAGTTAAGATGTATTACTTTATATCAGCCCCCTCTCTCTCTAGTGTTTTACATAAGAGATAATCTCGGGATTAGTCCTTGGTGTAATCTTTGTTTATACCTGCAATAGGGTGTGGCACTACACTCTGTTTAGGGTTCTTTGTTGGCATGACAACCTCCCGATTGGATTACTTTGGTGTATATAAGGGGCTGACTTGAGGCCCCTTCACCTTTTGCCTTTTGGTTCCTCAGCCTTCAGCTTTTGGCTCCCTGCGGCTTTTGGCTTTTGGCCTTTTGCTCTTTGGCCTTTTGCTCCTTCTGGGTACGACTCAGCTCGGGTGAGATCCTCTCTCTCTTTGGTGGGAGACTTAGGCTCTTTTGTATGGTCTAAGTTCGGACCAGAGCTAGAGTTTGTTCATTATATTGGAGTGCTGTGGAAGAGCTTTTTGTACTATTAAAAGCCATTTTTGGAACTGCACCAGACTCGTGAGTTTTCATCTTTCTCCCGGCGTCCTCGGAGGTAGAAGACAACCTCTGCCCTGACACTGTCGGGGACCCCGGCAACGTTCCCCCGACAATAGGGTCCAATGGAAATGTTACTGGCGCCCGCCCGAGCAAATCGATGAATAACGGAATTCAAGTGATCAAGTGATCAAGTAATGATAATTTAAAAAAAAAAAACACCAGAAGCACTGATCTCCTGTTCTCCAAACAAATCTGAATAGAATTGGATAAAACAGCAAGAAAAACAATTTGACACATTTGACAATCTTAGGAACACACACATAATATCCACAAGAGGGTAGTGTTGTATAACAACTGAGGAACTGAGTGAGACCAATTTAGAACTCGAATTTAGAACTAGAATAACATTTAGTACTTTTTCTTTTCAACCCTTCAAATAAAAAAAGAAATACCTATAAAATATATAATATACACACGTATACATATGTGTAAACATATGTGTACTCATGTGTATCGATGCACATATGTATATAAGCATATACAATATCTATAATACATATATATGTGTTATACATCTAGACATACACAGTCACTAAAGGAAAACTCAGTAGATCTTTTTATTTTGAACAAATTATTGACATCATATGGCAGACATCTTTCATCTTTGTAAACAAAATTTACAAATTTGCAAGGTGCCCTCCCAATGGAAAACCAGCAGGACAGTTCTACTGTTCAAGAAGGGAGACATTCACAACATCGGCAACTATCGCCCCATCTGCCTGTTGTTCGTCATCTTCAAGCTGTTTACACAAGTCATCCTGAACAGGATTAGCAGAACACTAGATGAAAGACAACCATGCGAGCAAGCAGGCTTCCGGAAAGGATTCAGCACAATCGACCATATCCACACAGTAACCAAGCTCATCGAGGTTTGTAGGGAGTACAAGATGCCGCTCTGTCTCACATTCATTGATTTAAAGAAAGCCTTTGATTCTGTGGAGACTGAAGCAGTCATAGAAGCCCCTAGCCAAACAGGGTGTTCAAACCCAATACATCACGATCCTTCGTGAGCTGTATTCTGGATTCACCACCAGGATCTCACCATTCTACAAAGAAGTGATCATTAATGTGAAAAGAGGGGTTCGACAGGTTGATACCATTTCACCAAAACTCTTCAGCGCCACCCTCGAGAACATCATGCGACAATTATAATGGGAAGGAATGGGAGTGAAGTTAGATGGTTGGCAACTACACCACCTCCGCTTCGCTGATGACATGGTTCTAATAACGCCAAACATTAGCCAAGCAGCACAAATGCTGGCTGACTTTGACCGAGAATGTGGAAAGATAGGTCTACAGCTTAATCTAAAGAAAACTATGTTCATGAAGAATGAACTAGTGCCTGAGGCCCCATTCACTCTCAATGGAACAAACATCTCTGAATGCAGCAGTTATGTGTACCTAGGTCGAGAAATCAACATGATGAACGACCTAAAACCTGTGCTGCGCAGGGAGGAAGAGAAGCGGCATGGAATGCCTTCAAAGGCATCGAAGAAACAGCTAAAAGGACAAAGAACCTCCAGCTCCGGGCACATCTCTTTGACTCCACTGTTCTCCCTGCATTAACATACACCTCAGAGACCTGGGCCCTACCCAAGCAGGATGAGAATGCTATTCGGGTCTCCCAGAGAGGAACTGAAAGAGCTATACTTGGAATATCACGCCTCACTCAAGTGAGAGAGGGAATCCGGAGTTCTACCTCCATCGCTATTCCAGAATCAGGGACGCTGTCTCGTTTGCCAAGGCATCGAAAATCAGATGGGCTGGACATGTAATGTGATTTGGAGACAACCCCTGGACTAGAGCCATTACCGACTGGATCCCACGGGATGTCAAAAGATCACGTGGCCGCCCCACCTGCAAGATGGTCAGACTTCCTTGTAAAGACCATGAAGGAACGGTTTGAGGCTCTTCATATTCCTGAATCAACCAGATGCCATTGGGCTACATTGGCACGTGATAGGGTCCAATGGAAATGCTACTGCGCCGCTCGAGCAAATCGATGAATAACGGGATTCAAGTGATCAAGTGAAATAAAATTTAGATCAACACCAAGGACTTCAGAGCCAGGAGTAACCCCTGAGCATAACTGATTGGGGCCAAAACAAAACAAATAAAGCAATTTTGTTTGTTGTTTGTTTGTTTTGCTTTTTTGGTTCACAGCTGGCAATGCTCGGGGGTTACTCCTGGCTCTGCACTCAGGAATCAGTCCTGTCCGTGCTCAGGGGGCCATATGGGATGCCATGAATCAAACCCAGGCCGGCTGCAAGCAAGGCAAACGCCCTACCCACTGGTCTATCCGGCCCAAAACAAAGCAAATTTTAGTCAAATATTTATAATGTGTAAGGTTTATGGTAGATAACTCACTTCAGATCCTAAGTAGCCAAGACACTCCACCAATGCCCCCTCAATCCACTTCATCATTGCCCCTCACCAGCTTCCCTCCTAACTTAGAATTCTTATTTCTGTCATTCAGTGAGAGGACTTTGTATTTTCTGCTTGTTTGTTTATCACCTGATACTAGCTACTTTTTTGATTTGGTTCTCTACATATTATAAATGAGTGAGATCATTAGACAATCATCTGTTTTCCATCTGACTTGTTTTTCTAAATATGATACTATCCAGTTTGATCCAAGTTGCAGCAGACAGCATGATTTTACCTTTCTTATAACTGCATAGTATTCCATTATGTATATTTCTCATAACTACCTAGTATTCCATTACGTATATATACTTTATCACTTATTAGACATTTATCTTTCATTAAACATTTGGGTTGTTTCCATATTTGGGCTTTCATATCTGAACTATTGTACTAAGTTCTTCGTGGAACAGAGATATGCACACAGGTTGGTTTGTTTTCAAATAAAATTTTCGAAGTGTTTTCAACCCAAGCAGCATGGTTGCTGGGTCATGTGGGAGTTCTAAACCTACTTGTCTGAAAATCTCCAGATTTTTTCCACAAAAAGGTAAACCAGCAACAGTGAATACAGATTCCATTTTGGATTCATAACACTGGCAGTTTCCCATCTTTTTGGTAGGTGTCATTATCACTAATGTGAGGTTTATTTTCCTTGTTTGTATGCTTTGCATTTTCCTGATAAGTGGTGAGTAACATTTCCCATATGCCTACTGGACATCCATTTTTCCGTTTAGCAAAAGAGTATGTTCACCATTCTTTCACCCTATTACTTATGGGATTATTGAGTTTTTTGTTGTCTTGAGCTTCTTGAGTGCTTTATCTCTTCTGCAAATTAGCTCATTTGCAGATGTAATATGTGTAAATGCTTTAACCATTCAGTAACTTGTCTTTGTTATAAGCCCAATTTCTTTTGCATGCAAAAAACTTTTTTAAGTTGAAGTATTCCCACTTAATTATTTTTGCTTTTATTTTGCCCATGTAGTCAAACTGAGGACACCCTTGAAGTCCAGAGCCTACAGAGTTCTGCCTATGTTTTCCTCAATATATTTGATGGATTCTAGTCTATTATCAGGTTCTTTAATTCATTTTGAATTACCTCTGTGTATGTTATGATATGAACTTTGTTGCTGCTGTTATTGTTGTTTTGGGGAAAGGCATATGCTATGCAACTTTGACATCATTTGTTGAAGAGGCGCTCTTTGCCCTACTTCATTGATCGAGTTCTATTGTCATAAGGTAACTGTTTATATATCTGAGAGTTTATTTTGAACCTCTCAAATCTGTTTCATTAACATGAGTCTATCTTTCTTACAGATTTTATTACTACAGCATTAAAGTCACTTGATCACTTGATCACTTGAATTCTGTTATTCATGGATTTGCTCAAGCGGGCGCCAGTAACATTTCCATTGGACCCTATCACGTGCCAATGTAGCCCAATGGCATCTGGTTGATTCAGGACTATGAAGAGTCTCAAAACATTCCTTCAGAGTCTTTACAAGGAAGTGTGACCATCTTGTAGGTGGGCGGCCACGTGATATTTTG
This sequence comes from Cryptotis parvus, assembly GCA_021461705.1. NCBI lineage: Eukaryota > Metazoa > Chordata > Mammalia > Eulipotyphla > Soricidae > Cryptotis > Cryptotis parvus. The sequence goes on from JAJIBD010022177.1 coordinate 149,917, forward strand.
AAATCCGTGGGATCCAGTCAGTAAGGGCTCTAGTCCAGCAGTTGTCTCCAAATCGCATTACATGCCCAGCCCATCTGATTTTCAATGTCTTGGCAAACGAGACAGCGTCCCTGATTCTGGAATAGTGATGGAGGTCAGAACTCCGAATTCCTTCTCTCACTTGAGTGAGGCGTGATATTCCAAGCACAGCTCTTTCAATTCCTCTCTGGGAGACCCGAATAGCATTCTCATCCTGCTTTCGTAGGGCCCAGATCTCTGAGGCATATGTTAATGCAGGGAGAAGGGTGGAGTCAAAGAGATATGCCGGGAGCTGGAGATTCTTTGTCCTTTTAGCTATTTCTTCGATGCCTTTGAAGGCATTCCATGCCACCTCTCTCTCCTCCTGCGCAGCTCAGGTTTTAGGTCGTTCATCATGTTGATTTCTCGACCTAGGTACACATAACTGCTGCATTCAGAGATGTTTGTTCCATTGAGAGTGAACTAGTTCATTTTTCATGAACATAGTTTTCTTCAGATTCAGCTGTAGACCTATCTTTCCACATTCTCGGTCGAAGTCAGCCAGCATTTTTGCCACTTGGCTAATGTTTGGTGTTATTAGAACTATGTCATCAGCGAAGCGGGAGGTGGTGTAGTTGCTGACCATCTAACTTCACTCCCATTACTTCCCCATTCTAATTGTCGCATGATGTTCTCGAGGGTGGCGCTGAAGAGTTTTATTGAGATGGTATCACCCTGTCGAACCCCTCTTTTGACATCAATGATCACTTCTTTGTAAAATGGTGAGATCCTGGTGGTGAATCCGTAATACAGCTCACGAAGGATCTTGATGTATTGGGTTTGAACACCCTGTTTGGCAAGGGCTTTGATGACTGCTTCAGTCTCCACAGAATCAAAGGCTTTCTATAAATCAATGAACATGAGACACAGCAGCATCTTGTACTCCCTACAAACCACGATGAGCTTGGTTACTGTGTGGATATGGTCGATTGTGCTGAATACTTTCCAGAAGCCAGCTTGCTCGCATGGTTGGCCTTCATCTAGTGTTCTGCCAATCAAACAGCTTGTAGATGACGGACAACAGGCAGATGGGGCAATAGTTGCTGATGTCATGGATGTCTCCCTTCTGGAACAGTAGAACTGTCCTGCTGGTTTTCCACTGGGAGGGTACCTTGCATTCGGACAGGTAGCGTGTGAAGAGCCGAGCTACTGTATTGATGAGTACTGAAGGCAGATTCTTCAGGTGTTCGGGTCTGACTTTGTCTGGCCCTGGTGTTCCCTTCTTTACTGATGAGATGGCATGTCAGATTTCAGAAGGGAGAACGTTGGGAATGACATATCCATTCTGTGGAATTTGGTTTGTGAGTAGGTGGATGTGGCTATCAAAGAGATTTCAGTAGAAGTCATGGATAATCTTCTCCATTACCTTTCTGGAAGATGTGATAGATCCATTAGGGCGTCGGAGGGCAGTCATCTTGGTCTTATAGTTGGCAAAGGACAGGCGGGCGGTGCGAATGCTTTTCCCTGCTTTTGCTGCATCTTCCAGTATTCTGCTCTTCTTTCTTTGAGGTCTTCTTTCACCTCTTCTCTGCACCGTTTAGCAAGCTTGGATGTTAGCATTTGGACTCCTGAGGCTCACGCCTTGTCACGTTGGCGAATGAGCTCGAGAGTTTCAGAAGACAGGCGTCCTTTTTGTGTCTTTCTCTCTCGGTCATTGGTCTGACTGAGACGAGGAGGCATCAGTCGCATCATGCTGTATTTGACACCGGAGAAGAATTGTTCCTTGGAACATGCGACCAAATAGGCGCCGGTGGCATTGGTGTCCTTGTCAACACGAACTTGGCCATCAACATTGATTCATTTGAATACCTAACAAACCAGATAGGACAATTACGCTTGAAAGATGTGGTCCACGGCCAGCAATTTCTATCTTCATTGTCTACGCACCAACATCCACATACAAAGAAGATGAAATTGAGAAATTCTACATGGAACTGGAGGAGTTCTATTAAAAAAGATCACACCTTCTACAAGATCATAGTTGGTGATTTTAATGCCAAGATAGTACCGAGAAGATCGGCTGATGAACTACACATCTGGACCCATGGCCTTGAATGGAATGAACAGGGTGAGAGACTATCTGAGTTCATCATGTCCACCAAGACCATTCATGGGAACTCACAGTTCCAGAAAGCTGAAGTGAAACATTGGACATGGGAATCTCCTGGTGGACAGTTCCACAATGAAATTGACCACATCATCTTCAATCGACAGTTTTGTCTGACTGATGTTGCTGTCATCCCCAAATTCCAAACAGGATCAGACCACCGCTTTCCTTCATGCAAAATTCTACTTCCAGCAATGGGGAGAAAAGGCTGCAAAGTTTAAGAAGAGAACTCCCAGAACGACCACCAACTGGGAACTCTTTGGCACCATTGCATCAACATGGGAAGATACCACCATTGATGACACAGATGAAGAATACAACCAACTGGTTCAGCGCCTCCGTGATTGTGCGAAAAATGCCGAGAGACAGTATTAAAGTATAACTTAAAATTAGGGCATGCAATGCCTTCCACCTTCTTTAATTCAGAATTACTTTGGTTATTCAGAAAGTTTGGGATTCCAAACAATTTGATGTATTTAACCCAAGTCCTTGAAGAATAGCACGGAATTTTAAAAAGGAATTTCACTGAATCTGTATCATGCTTTGGAATATATAGAGAGATGGATGGATGGATGAAAGGATGGGTAGATAGATAGATAGATAGATAGATAGATAGATAGATAGATAGATAGATAGATAGATAGATAGATAGATAGATAGATAGATAGATAGATAGATAGATAGATAGATAGATAGATAGATAGATAGATAGAGATAGACAGACAGACAGAGATATACATACACACATATATATTTATATATACATAAAACACTGATAGAACAACAGAATTTCACAAGAAAAAACCATATAACCCCACTGAAAAATGTGAAGAAGAGTTAAACAGCAACTTTGTCAAAGAAGAAACACAGGGAGTCAGCGGCAAGATGGAGGTGGAACAGCAGCAATCACCAGACCTGGTGGAAGGACAACAGTTCTCTCAGTGCTCTGAAAGCTGATGGGGGTCACAAACCTTTTGATGGAGTGAATGTGGTTGCCTTGTGGATATCCTGGCTCAGAGAGAGCTCGATTAAATGAAATCAGCCAGTCATCCTGTGGAATACAGAGGTTTTCAGCCAGCCTCAAGCGGTCGCATAAGGATGGCAGCACTGTGACCTCCAGCTGGCGGAACCCCACAGCTCTCAGTGCTATGGGTGGTGACAGAGTTTTAATGTGTCTGAATAGGGTTCTTTGAGTGAAATTCCGCACCACTGCAGAGCATTGCAGTGTTAGTTCTATAGCTGAGGAGCCACTCCAGGTTCCGATCATGGAGCCCCCACTCATTCACCATCATTTCCTCCCCAGACCAGCCTGTGCCACCACATGACACTATGGGAAAAAAAAACTTCTGTGTCAACTGTCTGGAGATCCAGAATGGGACGTGTAACCCCCGGCGAGACTCTGCTGGACTGGCGGCTCAAGACCACTCAGAATGCCCAACTATGAAAGGCACCAGCCCTGGCTCCCGTACCAGTCCCTGTCAGGGCCACAGCAGCCATTGCTATTGGGTCCAGTGAGTGCGGGGTGCCAGAGGTCAAACTGAACTGGCTGGGCACCAGCAGCCTGAGGGCACTCTTGGTCTTCCTGATACCCCCAAACTGCTGGTGTGCCTCTGGCCAGACTTCAACAACTCAGGAACAAGTATCCTGAGAAAATAAACTTCTCAAAGTTAGATATGTGTGAGCCATGCTCACAAATGTCTCAGTTATAAAAGCTCACCTATCAGCCACTCTTCAGAGACCCACAAGTAAATCTCAAAGGAGATCAGAGGACACCAGTTAGGAAACTCATTCACTGGCCATGATCCAGAAACTCATAAATAAATCTCAAGAGAAACCAACATGATACAGAGATGCTCTCAGACCCCACCCAAGGCTGAATTATTGGGGTACCCCAGGGGCGCAGGGTGGTGAGCCTACCATCTGCCCAAACAATGCCCAGAGAGCTGAAAACCTCTACATTCCACAATCACCACCAAGCTCTTGGCTGAACCCCACTGCTTGTAATGAGGCTCATTCAGAGGCTCAATCTGTTGAAAAAACTCAGGAATGCAGGATTTGTGTCTGAAATCTCTAGGCTTTCAGAGTCACAGAAGGGCTACCTCCCCACATCTCCCTGTACTTCTGGAAGCCATGGAAGAGACACACACATGCAGTTAAAAATTAAACTTCAGCTGTATCACCTCATTAAAAATTTCACTTATTGAAGCACATGGTTGCAACAACACTGATAATCCAGGAGCAGCACACCATATTGGAAAGGATGTAATGTACAAGGTACCCAATCTCAATTATTAAAACATTAACACAGAAGGCTTAACCTCTAACATTTTAGTCATCTCTTATACAAGGGTTTAATAGTTCCATAGTGAGATACCTGATCTCTACAACTTTCTCTTGAGGAAACAATATTTGATTATTCTAGTGGCAGATTATAACAAGCAATATAAAATAAATAATTGAGGTCCTGCTCTGGAGGCAAGCTTGAGGGGGAAAGGATTGAAGACAACATTGATGGGAAGGAACAATGGTGGTGGAATTGGTGATGCTATATTGTCTGTAATAAATCACACTGAACAAACTTGTAATCACAGTATTTATATAGATGTAATGGAAAAATAAAATAAATTTTTTTAAAGAATTTGACTAACAAAATGCACATGAAAAGTGCTCTACATCACTATCAGGTAGATGCAATTCAAAATAACAATCAAATACTATCTCATAACACAGAGACTAGCACACATCAAAAAGAACAATCAGTGCTGGCATGGATGCAGAGAGAAGAACTCTCATTCACTGCAGTGGGAATGTAGATTGACCCAGCCTTACTGGAAAGCAATATGGACATTCCTCAAAAAACTAGAAACTGAGCTTCCATAAGACCCAGCCATACCACTCCTTGGAATATATGTCAGTGGCCTGAAACACAACACAGAAAAGCCATCTGCACTCTTATGTTCATTACAGCACTGTTGACAATAGACATTATCTGGACACAACCCAAGTGCCTGAGAACAGATGACCAGATAAAGAAACTATAGTACATCTACAAGACAGAACACTATGCAGCCGCCAGGAAAAACTAAGTCAGGAAATTTGCTTATACGTGGATGGATATGGAGAGTATCATGCTGAGTGATATCAGTCAGAGGGAGAGGAAGGAACATAGAATGATTACACTCATTTCCAGGAAAA